>VZTJ01002692.1:446802-623684 GCA_013397795.1 Orthonyx spaldingii | reverse complement strand
TTTGGGCAGTGCCCCGACGGGAGGGGAGTGGAGGAGAGGAGAGGAGAGGAGAGGAGAGGAGAGGAATACCCTTTGGAAAGTCAAAACTATACCGTTATCTGCATCAGAAGCATGTGAGTAAGCCACTGGGAAAGAAAGAAAGCTGGACAAAGGATGTTGGTCAGATACATGAGAGATATGCACTTGATTTGATTCTCTAGGGTATGTCAGGAATTATAAGACAGGTTTGGGATCTCATTGCCTTCATGGTGATGAAAGTCTTTGGGCTGATGGCACTGAGGCCTCAGGCTTTAAAGATCCCTCTAGGCAGGAGAATTCAGAGAATACCTGTCAGAGGAGACATACACCTAGGCCACTTTCATAGTTATTGTGAACTGAAACTGGGGAGCTTAGCGTGACTTGTGTACACTGCAATCCTACCTCTCACTAAAATTTACTACTGTGACGTTCCCCACCCCCTAAATTTTCTTCTCACTTTGCAGAGGGGCTGCAGCAGGGCTGAGTCTGCTCCTTAGCCAAGCCTGAAGGTTTTTGTGTGTTGCTAGCAGCATGGCAGGGCCCAGGGAGTCTTGCCTGTGGATTTGCACCTCCCATCACTTTTGCATGCTGTTTTTTTGGCCCCAGTGTCCCCAGGAGCACAGTGTCTTCTGGGCACTGTGCCACAAATCCTCTCTCAAGAAAATACAGGTGGAAAGCAGCAATTAATTCTGCTCAGTGGAACACTCAATTAGGCAACATGGCTACTGGAATGATCACTGAAGAGGAGGGGACTTTTTTATGCTGTCCTTCAAGGCAGGAAAAGCCTCAAACTCATATGTGATAGTCCTGAAGGAGGTATGTTTGAATAGCTGGTTGAAAAACTTTTTTTCTGATGCCCGACTGAGCGCTCAGGTTAACAAGTGGGAGCTCATTCAATTGAGCAGAGGTGGCCTCTGCACTCCTGTGAGCTTATTCTGCCCAAATGAATTTGTTTAGTGAGGCAGCTTCCCAAGCTTGAAACTCATTCCTTTGAACTTTCACACTTTGTGGGCCAGTAATTAAAGATATTTAAAGGAGAGGTTGAGGGAGGGCACAATTTCTTCATTTTGTTCTCTTGTTTGTTTGCTTGGAGTTCAGCCCCTGGAAGTGTGATACCTCTAGCGTTTAAAAGAAATCAGACTATAAAATATCCTATTGCTTTTGTCTCTTGGCTTTCTCAGTTGCCAAGCATATAACTCAGCAGGAGAAAAGGAAGCCATGGCTTTTATCTTGGCATCTAGCTGCTGGCACTTATCCTTATGTAATCAGCCTTCAGGAGAGACTATTGCATTTTAACCATTTTCACTATTGCTCAATTTTCATCTGTCATTTCATCCAAATTTCAAGGGGACTGGACCAGTTCTGTTTTCACCGTAGATTCCAAGCTGATTACAACTTTGGGATCCTCACAAACTCCATCTCTGAACCTAGTGTTTTCCTGCAGGATGGTCTTGTTTTTCTTCTTGGAGGCCCTTTGTCTGTGGTTATTACTTTGGCTGCCTTAATAAGTAAGAGCCATCTGGAGGCATGGTTGACCGAGTTTGCACCTGCGTCTACATCTGCACTGTCTGGCCACGTCAGGTGGATGTTCACCTCAAAGATCTATCTCAGTGTAAGAAAAAGGAAAAGAAAAGGGAGGGAGGGTGTAAAACTGTTATTCCTACCTCACTGCAACAGCAGGTGCACCAGATGGCTCACAAAGTAATTAGGGTGAAGAAACAGTGTCAAGACTTCATGTGGTGTGGTCTGTAAATGATCATCAAATCAAATTCTTTATCAAAGATGGAGTTTTCTCTCTCCCCATTGGTAAATCGATACACATTTGAAACAGCGCGTGTAATCTGCTTCCTTACGTGCGGGCACCTGGAATGCAGACAGAGAAACCTGGTCAAGAGACCATTCTTGTTAAGCAGCCATCTGTCCAAACAGACTGTCCCTAAGCATTCACAGCCTGTTGAGTAGTTATTTGACAACAATTTTTCCTTAAAAAATAGTTTTTTTACCTCCTTAAGTGGTCACCTAGAGGAAATTTTGCCATGCAGTATGTAAGGTAAACAGCACAAGGCTTCCTGGTAGAGTTATGCTTTGACAGCAGAACAAGGACCTTGCACTGGTTTAACCTACAGATCTACTTATTTCTAAAGCTTCTTGTATTTCCCCCTTTTTCTTAGCTTTTGACTGTGTTAGCTCCCTTGGACACAGGGAGGTACTGGCTCCTGCCTCAGCCTGCTGGGCAGAGGCACCAGAGCTATGATTGGCAGGCCGGGTATCTGTTAGCGCACGATAACGCGCTATCACTGTGTCACAGCCCTGGGAGCCTCAGTCCAGGGCCACTGCATCCCTACCATTTTGCAAAGGGCTGCTGCTGCACAGCTGTCTGCTGCCCTTCTCTTCACCTAGCCCTTCTCTGCACTCACCTGAGATGATAACCACTCCAACTATCACTGTGTTCTCTCCTATCTTCTGTGCCTTTGTCCCCCATTTCAAATCTCTCATTGTCCCCATGGAACTCTGCACCACCCTGGAACCCATGGGAGCAACATGGATAGCGATCACGATCACTGGTGAGAAGTTCAATGACAGGCCTGAGGCTTAAATACTTTTACAAGAGTATTTATTTTTATTTTCTGAAACAAAATTTTGCCACACAGAGCATTTTGTTAAATAACTACAGTAAAGCAATACCCCATGAAAAAGGAGAATCCTAAAAATGAGCTTTCATCTGGCTTCTCAGATAATCACAGAGCAGTGAGGGAGCAGCTGCACAAGGTTTAGATACTCCAGGATAAATTCTGTAGAAAAGCTTACACATAGAAAGAAGTTTTAACAATGTGCATAATGCTAGCCTAGAATTTGAGTCTAAGAAAGGCAGTCTGTTGTCTTGTTGCTATTTACTACAAACTGAATTATTTTGGTTTGACGGTCAGCATGTTTAGGGTTTTTTCCAATTGTATTCTGCTATGGTGTGTTTACGTCTTAAAATGGATAGATTTACCTTTCAAAATCTGTGATTTTTTTTTTTTAAAAAATTATTTTATTTTTTTGAAAGCCAGTCTGTATCTCAGTGTTCTCTGTTAAAGGAAGTTATGACAGAGTTAAAGAGATACAGGGTACCTGTGGCAAACATGTGTCATATGCAGGAGGAGAAATCTCACCTGGGTTGCAGCACAGGAGACTGGAGTGGGCTGGTGTAATGCAGGGCCTTGTAATTTGGCAGTACAGTGCAAAGCATGGGATGCAGAAACCAAAGAATTTCTCCTGAACTGCATTTGCAGTGTTTATGTACATAAATCTAGAAATACAACTTCTTATTTTTTTGATCTGCTTGGCAGCAAGCCAGAAGTATCTAAACTTGCTGGGCTTTTTTGGCCAATAAGTTTGGCTCAGTTCTTACTCATTTCACACTGAGATCCAAAAGCTAATCAGAGAACAGTTTAATTCCTCTAAGAGATGAGTACATATCTGGGACTGGACTATGTCCCACAGAAATACTTAGTGTTCTTGCTTTCTTTTAAAAGCTGCTCTCAACTTTCTCTCCTCCCCCTCTTCTCTCTTTTCCTCTTCCACCAGGCTTGGCAAGCCTCTGAGCTCAATTCTCGAGCAGATGCTATTGCAGAAAAAGTGCATGGTGGGAAAATCTCCTTGCAATTTCTCAGGAAAAAAACTCAGCTCCTCACCTGAGCTATCAGGCTCTGGGCCCCAACTATGTGGAGGGGCCTCTGTTCTCTTGGATGGTGTGGCACACAGCCTGGAGATTATTCTTTTTTGCTAACTAGCTGAAAATCAGATACCTGCTCAGAATTCTCTGGAGCAGCTGGATTTTAGTTTCTGCTCAATGAACTAGGTGTTTTCTGTTTTGGGCAGATCTGTGCCTAATTTTTGGAATTATAAATCCTTTACTGCTTCTAGATCTCAATTTAATATAGAGCCAGCAGTTCAACTCTTTTAATTTCCACACTCTGTTCAAACCTAGATAATTATCTATCGCTGTAATTACAGTGGTGAACAGTGTGTCAGTACCTTAAATGAACATTTCTGATTACTCATCACCATACTCTTCTCCTCCATTCTAGTAAAAAGGAGCCAAATTTCCCCATTGGTATTGCTAAAGTCACCTTTTCAAATCAAACCTAAGCAAATAAAGCAGCTCTTGTATATGCACTCTGACCTTAATTGTTTTCACAGCAGATAAACTATTCTGTGTCACTCTACTACATATTTGGAGTTTTCCCCATCAAATATATCTTCACTGAAAAGATGAAAAAATATAATCTTTTATATAATATATTTGCAAAATGCCTAGATCTTTATTTTCCTGCAAGAGGCAGTCTAGGAGCTTTCCTCAGTTATAGTTTGCATTTTTGCTTTTGTTTCTGTATATCTTCATATGTACCAGAAAATACAGTTAATTTCCCTACTGCTTTTGATTACTCCTGGTTGGCAAACAATGAAGATTAATTGTTTTCTGATGTAGCAGAAACAAACATGATTCTTATTCATGAGTAACCTTGGCAGTGTCAAAAGGGGCACATACAGCCCTGGGAACAATTTTCTTAGCTAGCTGTACTTACAGAGCCACGAAGAAAAGTAATTTTGTTGCTGTTTCTACCATG
Organism: Orthonyx spaldingii; assembly: GCA_013397795.1. Classification (NCBI taxonomy): domain Eukaryota; kingdom Metazoa; phylum Chordata; class Aves; order Passeriformes; family Orthonychidae; genus Orthonyx; species Orthonyx spaldingii. The sequence continues at coordinate 619,053 of VZTJ01002692.1, read as the reverse complement.
AAGCTATGGCAAAGAACTAAGATACAATCCAAGTCTCATATCCAAATTAATAGGTAAATAAGCTGAAATGCATTTCAAAATATAAATTTATTTCCCTGTTTGGTTGGGGTTTTTAATATGCATTTCCCTATTTCAAAGCTTTTTATGGAATTTTGAAGCTCTGGTTTTTTTCCTGTTGTATAATCTTAGCTTCCCCACCTTGCTGAAAGACCTCTGGCAGGAACATGGAAACAGTGATGGCACTGTTCTTGGGGTAGGTTTGCATGGAAAAGAAGGATGGGAAGCTGTGCAACCCCATCACAGCCTGGGCCCCAGACCAGCTGATGAGAGGGAAAGCTTTACTGGTGCAGGTACAGTGTTGTGTTTTAGAACTTCTTTTGCTTCCACCTTATGTTAGCAGCAGGGCTCTGTATAACAATATGTGGACATACAGGCTGGGATGAAACCTTCCTCAGGTGTCCTGCTATATCCCTGTGCCAAACAGAAACATGCCCTTAGTGATGAATGGAAGAGGGGGCAGGTAAATTTTAAGGTAGATATCTTTTTTCACAGATGTATATAAGTAGTCAGAGTAATTTAACTGCTTATAAAATGAAGCAAATGGATATATTTGCACTGGTAGATGATGGAATAAAAAAATGTTATCATTCTACAAATGGTATCTTTTATATGTTTGCAAAGAGGGAAAGAAAACAAATAGCAAAATTAATCTATTCATTTTGCTCTGTGGAATGTTTCTTCAAATTAAATTATTCCATAATGACCTATTCAGTGCTTTGCATTATCTTTGAAACTAATAGTCTATTATTTCGGTACTTCTCTGGCCCCTAAAAATGTGTCTCAGTTCTTCAAAAAGTGATATAGGAAAGTAATATTTATTTCTGATTCACAAATAGGAAACAGGTACTGGGATTCTAAAAATCTTAGTTATTAGTGGGCGTGGTCCCACTGAATTTCTGTACGTAAGTTTTGCAACAGCAGAAAGTAACAGGGGACCAAGATCAAATAAGAATGAGGACAAGACTGTGACTGAAGCTCACCTCACACTGAGCTCACTGAGCTCATCTCACACTGAGCTCAGACTACCCTTCCTTAGTTCCAGGAGTTTTGCCGAAGCGAGAACTAGAAAATTAGGTCTCTGTGCATGTTAACAATTTTAATGAAATATTTTTTAATCATAAGTGTAAAAGTCAAATTTCCACTGTTTAATAGTGGAGCGTACTTGTGGTCGACTTGGATTCAAACAGCCTTTCAGTTACCTAATTCTGCATTGTGGGGATGCCATGCCAAAATACTGATCTTGTTCTGAGCAAAAAGCCAGCTGTGCTCAGTGTAAGTCTGTGCTAAAACCATTGCAGGAGCAGCTATAACATTTGAATTGAGACACAGTAGAATATTTTTCAGCTTTTCTAATTAAAATAATAATTATGTAGTGTCTATCAGCATGGAATTCCAAATGTAAGCCTCAGGGTCAAATGGCTTAGAAAACTGAAACTCTGCTCCCTTCCTGGTAAAAAAAAAGGAGATGAAGCAGTTTTAGGCAGCTTCATTTACATTAACTGCAAAAATAGTTTACAAATAACACCATCTACTGTGTTCTGCTCTTCATAAATGACAAAATACTCATGCACCACAGTAGCATGAACCCCAGAACTGGTAGGTCACTCTCATCAACAGGTAAAGATTTTATGTTTGATAGCACAGTAGAGAGAGCTCATTTAGAGGGTGCATGATATTCGTATGAACACAGGTAGTGTTCATAGTTCTGGTGCCCTTGAGTATGGCAGGTAAAGCTCATATAACCTGGTTAGCTTTGGGACTGAAGACAACACATAGTCAAGATAGTTAGGATGCCTTTTTGGGAAAACAGCACCAAACCTGCAGAAGTAGATTTGAAATCAGAGAACTGAGCCCAATTAGCTGCACATCAGAGTAGATGCTGGTGAAGTGATTTTCCTTGAACAGAGGCTGTGTGGTGGAGGATCAATCAATCAATTTATGAACACCTCGAGGGTAATAATAGTCTAGTGAATGTGAATTTGTCAAGGACAAATTGTATCAAACCAATCTAATTTCTTTCTTTGACAGGATAAGTGAATAAGGGGGAAGCAGTAGATGTGATCTATCTTGACTTCAGTAAGGCTCTTGAGTCTCCTACAGAGCATTCTCGTAAGCAAATTAAGGTATATGATTAAATCACTGCAGAGAAGGCTCACAGCTGGTTGAGAAAACAAAATCAAAGAGAAACTATGACTGGTTTGTTGTCAAACTGGGAGGACATTTAAAATTGTGTATTTCTGAGTCCATTTATATTCAGTCCTTTGCTGATCAATGATCTGGATGATGAAATTATGAGGATGCTTTCAAATTTGGAAGGAGTTCTAGAAAAGAGGAAATTGTTCCCAAATCAGCTGATGGAAATTTGATAGAGGCACATGCAATGGCAATAGAAGTGCTTTGCATATATGAAATTGTGGAAAAAGCCCTTAGGAAGCAGTATAAGGCAGAGAAGGAGTTAGGGGGACAAAGACGGGGTAACAGTGTGACATTACTATGTTAAAAAAAGTTTCTTCTTTTTTTCGGACAAATTAATTTTAATTTGTGAAGAGTAAGAGGCTCTAGGTGGCTTTAGATGACCTTGCTTGAGCAGAGAGGTTGTCAAGATGACCTCCAGAGGTTCTCTGCAGCCTCAACCCTTCTGTGTTTCAGTATCAATCTCGCTATTGAGACCAGTGATACCTCAGTTAGAGTGAAGTTTCAGGCTTCAGACTATGGGAAGATGTAAACAAACACTCAAAGGGCAAAAGGAAGATAAGATAAATGATAGAGGCTTGAAAAACTTGACATCTGAAATAGGCTGAAAGTGAAGTAGGCCACCTCTGTATCATTTGTTGCACTGGGCAGCAAATGTCCTCCAGTTTCTTAGTGTCATTAAAGCACATAATTAACATTTGAAAACCTGGGCTTCAATGGACTTCTGATGCATGTTTGATTTTGTGTCATTTTGGTGTGTATTTAAAAGCTTAGATGTTCTTTATTTCTTTCTCTCCAATTGACGTTCATCATGTTTACCAAGTTTTCTTGTTTGCCTTTTTGCTGCTTTTTTTGTGTATAGAAATATCCCTAGACAGAGGAAACTCTGCTCTTGATGTTAGCAACTAAGATTTAGAGAAAAAAGTATCATTTCAGCTCTGTGTACTTAGGGCTTTGTAAATTTTATAGCATTATACCACTTTCTTCTGCATCTCCGTTGTACTGATTGGAGCAACACAGGTGAAGTAAATGAGTAATGCTAGTCAAGAAAATGCTGTGGCTTTATAGAGTAACTATTCATGAAGAAAAAGCCTTGAAACATTTCCAGAACTGGAGGCAGAGAATTTATTGTTCCTGCTGGATCCCAGAATAACTACTGCTTTGTGTCATCATTTTATAATCCTTGTCTGTCAATAAACATAACTGTAGCTAGCAATAAAAATGATACAGGCTCAGTCAGGCAACGCTACTCTGGTAAAACAAATTTATGAGCCAGTTAATATTTTTAATCCTGTTACAGAGATGACCTCAAAACCCAGACCATTTATTTAAGCCTCTATCCCCTAAAGGAGCACATGTGGATGTCAGATAAATGAAACCTGCTTTTGAATCATGTTGATCTTGGGCTGAGGTTGGGCAACAAGAGGGAGAAAGGGTGGAACTGTAGACATCTGTCTGCAAAAACAAACCAGCCCCATTATTGTCTGTCTCCTGTCCAGTACAGAGTTGGTCAAACACTCTTGCAGGCTCAAATGAAGCCACTCATCTGATAACACAAAATTCAGTATGCTGTATTTTTCCCTTCCCCACATCAGTTACATGCCAGCGATTATTCCAGTCCTACCATTGATCCAAGATGACTTTTCACAACAGGGAGTCATTCTGTTTACATCGCTTCAGAAATCTCTGAGATGTTATTTGATCTACAGCATCCATTAGATGCAAAGAAGACGTTTCCTTCTGTATTGTTTCATCTTATTAGGAAGATATGGCAATGACACTGTCTGCTAATTGCTATCCAACTAGTGCTTTGTGCCTTGTTAATTTTGAGTAACACTCCTTTCCTGCATAGCACAGTGTAGATATTACTAATAGGAGAAAGACAGGTAGTTAATTGGTGTCTTGAGTGTTACACAGACAAATGAAAAATTCACTGATAATCACTTTTTCTTTGATGGAAGGGTCAGCTCTTGTCACTAGTTGCTACACTGTCCCTTCTCTCTATGCTGCAAAGTAAAATATTTTATACTTGTAATGGCTACCAGAAGAATATATGCTGCTGCCCACAATTTATAATGAATTAATATGAGGAATGGTTGCTTTTTAAACCTTGGCCAGGTGTTCTCCTGAAAGTGAAAGCCAGGGAGGGTGCTAGGGCAGAGTGTATTTTTGCACTGATTGTCTGAGTCTCCTGGAAAGTCTGCAACATATCAAGGCAAGATACATGGTCTCAACAATAGTTACAGGTTATAGGCACCAAATATAAAGTAAGAGTGGCTGTAAAGATATGCATTGTTCTTGTTTGGGGAAGCCAGATGAGTCAGTCTGGCAACAGAAGTTCTAGTTCTCATCTGTCATATAAGAGAGGAATTTTTGATGGCTCCAGACAGTGATCCTTTGAGTCCTGAAAGAAAATAACTGAAAGTGCAAGGAAAAGAGTTTTCTTTCACCCAAGCTACTTACAAAATCTCTTTGTTCTTGGACTTAGAGCCAAATCCACACCTTCTGCACTGCCTCATCAAAAATACAGGTTGATATTTCACTTCTTATGTCTTGTGTATACCAATCCTTTACTGCACACACAGACATGCATCTCAGGCAAAACAAATGATGGTCCTTATAGAGTGTGAGCTAATTGTTGAGATAGGTGGACAGAAACAGCAACGAAATATCCTGCAACAGGAGATAACAGAAGCTTTCTGGTCATGAGCAAATATATTTGCATACCTGGTCTTATAGAAAAGATGGGTTGAGTGTAAGTTATCTTTCTGCAAGTTGGTGGTTTGTAGAGAATTGGTGTTCTGCAGCCCCCACTAAATGCAGAACTGTGAGTATGCAGCATCTCTGAAGTAATGCCAAGACTTGGAGATATATATGTCTGCATGAAAGACAAATTTGGTAACCATGTAGAATGCTATACATCATATTCAGTGTCTGTCTGTTCACTACAGAGGCTTACTTGTGAAAAAATGTTCTGGTTTCGCTGTTAATTTTATTCAAATTTCTGTATGTGAAGAATAGCCTTCAGATAAATAATCATTTAAGCGTAGCAGCTGAAAACAAACCCTAGGAAGACCATAGCATCAATTAATTTCTTAGACATTAGAATGGCTCTCTGGATAACAATCAGAAGTTGCCAGACAAGAAAAATTGAGCAGTAAGATGAATGCAACAAAAAGGCCCACTAAATTCAGTGCAGTCTGGTGACAGTCAAACTAGATATAGCTTCCTGCAGAACTGCAAGAAAGCTATGTGTGATCTTCATCATGTGTAATGATATGGATGAGCACAGCTCAGAGCAGCACCCTGGCACTCTTCATTCTGCCTAATGTGCCAGTGTTCCAGCACACAGAAGCTGATGAGTGCCAACTTCTCAACCACTGTCTGAACTTACAGACATTATCAATTTAAAAGTAACACCTCCATCAGAAAATATTTTATCTGCATTGTCATAATCACACCTACGATTAGAGAGGAAGAAAAAGAAACCTATGAGCTTTTATCTCTTTTCTCCTGGTTTGGTTTTTTGTGCATTTGAAAGCAATCTGTACATTGTCTGTTTCAATGTTTGCTCAGTCCAGTGACTCTGTTATTCTTGGAGCTAAGGGAGGGGCTGGGGAAGGAGAGAGACAAAAGCATCACATTCCAAAAAAAAAGGAACAGGATAATATGATTTTAAAGTCTGAAAAAAGGTATTAACACAGGCTTTTGTGGATGCATCTAGAGAAGGATAGGCAAAGGGTTTTAATTGACTGGATTTTGAGCTTGGAGAAAGGAAGGGCTGTGTCAATATTCGCACTGCAAGGAAGGCAGAGAGAGCAGAGGAGGAAAGCAGGTGAGAATCTTCCTCCCTCCTGTGGCTGCCATCCTGTGCCTGTGTTGAGCTGTGCATGTGTTACACACAGCTTGGGCAAAATGCTGAAGTATTGCTCTCACAATTCTGTCTGTGAAAGAACAAACACTCTCCCAATCAGTTCCCTTCCCCTCTGTGTCTCAGTGTAATTGTCAAGTTTGAAAATTACAGACATTGCATGTGCTTAAGGAATTGCTAGCTCACACTTCTGATTTCCTCCTTCTCTTCTTTTCACCAGGTGGGCAGTTTTCATTTTTCACATTCAGTTTCACTCCTTGTTTTTGCCTTTCAAATCTAGCAGTGACGCAGGAGGAAAAAATAAAGACGTCAATAATATAAAGAATATCTCGTTAGTTTTGATTTATTATTTTTTCCGTTCCCTTGCACAGAAAACTGTAGATTTAATTTGAGGAGAACCTAACTGATAAACTGCAACTGAGCAGGAATTCAGCTGGAGAAAAAATGCAACTCAACATGAGCAGTTTTTATAAGCTTACTTAAATCCCTCATACACAAGCTCTTTCTCTTCCTTCCCAACACAATGTGTGTCACATTGGCTCTTGTAATTCTGAGTACCCTAAAAGGCCACCTTGAAATTCATTTCACAAAATATCATTTCCAAAACATGTTTTCAAAACTTTATTTATTATTAGAGAGGGGAGCTGAAAATTTAACCTTTGATCTAGACTAAATAACTTTTGCCGGTTCACCCTGAACTGTCATTTCCACTGAATGGACTAAAAGAGGCAGAACATCTGAGAAGCAAAAACCTGTTTTCTGAAAATGCTACGGTTCTGCCAGTGTCTCACAGACAAGCTGGAACTAGTCTACACCAAGTTACTTTAAAAAATATTATTATTATTATTATTGCAATATTTCTTCTTTGAAAATAGATAATTTTAATGATGGATTTATAAGTGACGGAGGCGGCCATTCCCCCACTCCCTTTGCCATAATGTGTGGGAGTCTTTACGCATTGCTATATCCAGGCAGAGATGATTCCAGATATCTGTTTAGTACTTAAAATGGCTGAATGGGTTTTCTACTCACCATGCAACCAGAGAGGACTGAACCCACAGGCTGCTATTAATCCCCATTTCTTTTGCTAAGGTTTTGGTTGTTTACAAAACTCAGATGCGGAGGCAAATTTTTGCTTCCTAAAACTAAAGATGTGTTCTGATTTTCCAAGTGACTAGATAGGTAACACAGCCCAGGGAAACAGGAACAGCAGGGAAGGAGGGACAGAGAGGAATGGCTGCTGTGTCTAAATTGACACTGACATATCAGCTTTTTGGGATTGAGGCCTGGATTGCCCTACATTTCTGTAAAGTGCTTAGCACATTTTGGGCCCTGCGAACTGTTGCATTAATAATGACCTTAGCTCACACATAACAAACAGACTTAAGCTCAGGCCAGTCAATATGTAACCTGGGCTGTGAGGGAAAAGAAGGTGGCACTCCAACCACCATCCATCCGAGTTCCCAAGCTGCGAGGTAAAGCTCTCAGCCATCAGGCAGATGTTCACATTATGTTCACACCTGCTGCCAATTGTTTCAGCAACACTGGAATGGTTAACAGTGAGGATTATCTAAAATACTGTCTTTGGCTCCTGATCTTTTCTTCAGTGTTCTCTGAGGACCCAGGTCAATGTCAAATTCTTGTTTATGACAAGAGCATGGCATAAGTGTGGCAAAGGGGGAATGCACCACTTTGTACCACAGCAACTCAAGATGGGTTGGGACATGTCTGTAAAGGCACTGTTCATCTGACATGCATTTCAGGTAATGGAAGAAGTTATTCGGGAAAAGTAATACGCAGGAAATATTCAGGAAAAGGAATAAATTTAAGTCCAAAATAGCAATCCGTATTCAGGGCTTTTACAGTGCTAATGTAAAGCCATAGGAAAAGGATATGATACTATACAGAATTTATGAGTGACGGGAAACAATGTGAGATGTTGCAATAATGCTAGCAATAACAATTTGTGTCTTTGCAGTGTTCAGTGCAAAAATATCATAGAAAAATAATGTTACACAGTTAAACACTCAATGATCTTTAGAATGTAGTACTACTGAATGGGTTTTTCCTGAGAGGGTTCTACCTGTGATGGCAGAGAAGAAGGGAGAGAGAAATTCTCTGTATTAGTTTTAGGTTTGCAAAGCAGTTTCTATTTTCCATGGAAAATGCTACTGGAGGAAAAAAAAACCCCACTTTTATTCACCATTTTGTAACTATTAAATACAGATGCATTATAATTATACAAATTCTTTTATTTCTAATTATAAAATGTATGAGTGTTATAAATATGCTAAGCTCCTTTGTTGTTATGGGTCAGCACAGACTAAAAAAATGTACTGCTAAACAAGCTGTAGTCAATATTGATTTTTGTAGTTCCAAAATTTTTATCCAATGATTACATATTTGTGAATATGCATTTTGAAATTTATTTCTGCTAGCAAACACTGCTTCTACAAATAAAGATTATTTAGTTTCTCTTTAGGAAGAAAGTCCACATAAACAGAGCCATGTAAAGAAGGTTTGGGAGCATTTGTTGGGGGGAGATTGTATGGGAGGAGGAGTGGGAGTGTAAGGCAGTTCTGAGTGCCAATTAAAAACAAAATCTCTCTAGAGAGACTTCATTTGTGTTTTTTCTCCTGTAGTGAGAAAGCTTTTTAATGAAGGAAATGTCCTTTAAATTCAATGCCAAGTGATGTTAAACTGAAGCGTGCATTATAGCACCAATCTAAAAGACTAACAGGTGTTTAATTTCTGTTGAATGATAAACTACAAGGGTTTTTTGAGACTATTGGTCTTAGGGGGTGCTTGTTTACAGCTGGGATCCTTAAGGAAAGAAAACTTTAACCTTGACACAACAATAGAAACTGAAAAAGAATTGACTGGCTGAATGACTCCATTTCCTTTAAAGGGCCCAGTGCAGCAGTGCAAGACATCATCCGGTGTGACACACGGGCTGTAACAATAGCACATGTGGAAAACAGTTTAAAATTTTTGGTTTTTTTTAAATAGTGATGAATTTCTGGAACAATGAATGTTCAGATCTAACTTCCTTCAGCCTTCTTGCTCCCTGCTCCTCATCATCCCGATAAATTTATATAAGATCTTTATATCATACCTGAAGATTCAGCATTTATAAAATAAATCAGTAATATGATGCATTAAGTGTCAACAGGAACCTGAAGAATTGGAAGGGAGGTTAGATATTTTGTTTAATTTTAAATGATTTTGTTTAATGGTACAAACAAACTGATGAAATTAAATCTCTAGTGTGTGTCCTTTCCTGGCAATCAAGTTTTGCAGAACAGAGAGAACTGAAACAGCTGAAGAACAGAGTCTTCTCTCTCTCTCATCACCACCACAGTCACTATATAAGCTCAGCTGCCTTGTTTATAACACTCCAAAGTTAATTTTGTATGTGGTTATAGTTTAGTGACAGGAAGTCCACCTATATTCTTGTTGTCAGCTGTGTTGTTTTCTCCCAGTAGCTTAACATGAGTCGGCAATACTGCAGTAAAAGCTGAAGCTAGTGATAGTTTTCTTGGGTCATATCCATTGCATGGTGTTTTTAGGACCACATAAGCCATGTAAGGGCTCAGTTCTGCGTTTTGTGGTTATACAAACTGCTGCTGAAAACAATATTTAGTGAGGAAAGCAAGACTGTGCCCCAGGGCATGAGGAGGATATCCTACTTCCACTGACCATTCCTGGATGACAAAGAAAACAGGATTTGACTGAAATGGCACTGCTAGGAACAACAGCAATACAAACACCTATAATAGAACTATAATTAACATGGTAGAGCCATGTTTTGCACCATTGTAAGTCATGGGAATGGTTTCCTGCAATGACTGTACTTCTTTAAGACTGTGTAGTGAAGCTAAAAGGTTCCTTTGCAATTTGTGGCCTCCATAACCTTTCTAAACAAGGGCATGGGATGCTTCAGAGGCAGCAAGTTTGGAGTTGTTGTATGTTAATTGACTCATTAGCTTTCACAAAAGCAATGACCTCTACTAACATCTCCTTTACGTGGCCCTCTTCGTACTGAATTCTTCCTCTGCCCTGACCAGTTACTTCGTCCAGTGTACGTCAGTCTCCTTCCTGCCTAATTACTTCTCTAATTCCTATTTGGTGTTGAGCATGGACTAGAGTTCTTTAGAACTCTTTAGTTTGCTCTCTCCTGGTTTTACATGTCTTCCTGTTTGTTCTGGGTCATCGTCTGCTTTCTGCAGCTTCTGTTCTATTTAGAAATATCACCAGAGTGACTGTGGTTAACGTGAACACACAGAAATTCTTGATGCCAGAATTATGAAAATCTCCTCTTGATGGTATTTTTCCATTATTCACTATACAAAGTGCTGAAGCAATACCTCAAGGAATGTTGGTTTCTTTATTTTTCCTTGCATCATTCCCAGACTTCAGCTGATCATTGATTTCTTCTGAGCCAGGATTCAAATATATTGGACTCTGTTCCTTCTGGCTCCTGGAGACTTTTTGACTGCCATCTGACCAGGGCCCCCATAGCTTTCATCTGTTTTCATTCCAAATCCTTCTTCTAAAATGTAAAATGATGGCCTTTAGCCAGCATGTTGCCTTTTACTTTTCCTGTGGCCCAGACCTCAGTTAAAGATTTAACAAAAGCAAAAAAGCTCTGTTTCAAGCCAAATAAAGGAATAAAATCTAAAAAGTTTTTCCAGATGAGAATGTTGGACATTTCACAGGCAGCTCACATGCTCTTTGGCAACTGAAATCTAGCACAAGCTTTGCTCACATAACACAAAATAGGGGTTTTTTTAAAAATATAAACTATTTCTGGAGCTTCCAATTGTTGCCTTTTTCTTTTAATACCTCTTATTTTATAAAATCTACATGAAAGATGAAAGTAAGTGCATACTTTGCATCTGTGGAGGCAGACTTCCTGGTTGTCATCTCCAGTTCTGTGCCAGGAGTGCTGGCTGGCAAAGCTGCTTGTACTTCAGTGAACATTGCTCTGTGCAGCTCCCTTTTGCATCCAGGTAATCAGTCCCTCAGGGGTACAGAGCACTGTCCTGAGTTTTCCCATCTTTATCCCAAAGAGGGAAGACCCCCTCTTTGCAAGGACTGACAGGTCCAATAGAATGTCTCAGTCTTGTAGATGATGTATATACCTGTAGAACTGTGATTGTCTTTGAACGTCAACAGCAGAGTCCCCATTTCAGCAAAGCACTCTGATCAAACTCTGCTGTGCTCAGGGGAATCTGCTATTTAAAATCCAGCGGAAGTGGGGGCATTGAAAGCTGATTATACTCATGCTGACTGCACTGTGAGCTTTTGCTTGCTATTGAAATGACTTTACAAAGAGAAGCTTGTATCTTTGCTGTTTCGTCGCTGGACTCCTCTGGGACCACTGTACCTGCCCTCGGTAACTCCTTTATCCCGGGAGCTCCAGTCCCAGGCGGGACGGTGGCAGATGTTTGCTGGTAAGAACAGACGCACCACTTGCCTATTTATCAGCGTTCTTTATTCCCTCACAGAGGGAAAAGGATCGTCCATAGACCAAGCTGTGAGATAGTAACCTGGCAAGAAACCCTCCCTCGTCTCTCGCCTGAGTCTCTTATGTCTTCGCTCAGGGGAGGGCAAGGCGAGAGACGAGCCAATGGGCAAATGACTGACCAGTGACATCTGGCCAGTCCTGGGTGAACAGGGGAGGGACAGGTACAAAGCAGCACTATGAATGGTCAGCCCACCCTTGGATTCTCAGTGGTCTGCCCACTGCTACAGAAGCTCAAATGAGGGATGGGTTGGAGGAGAGCATAACCTGTTTCCCTCCCACTTTCCAAATGACAGGCCTGCTGCAATGTAGTTATATACCATATTATGCTAAGCTTTTTCACAATACAAAGTACTACTCAAACACAATGTGTGATTACTACAATTTCCCCTCTTTGGTTCACAGATATTATATCTGTAAGCATCTCTTAATTTGTTGTTTGTGATATTCAGTGCTGGACAGGATTTTCCTATGCCATTCACGTTCCCTGCAGAATTTCTTGTTGCTGCACAATTCTCACCAGTGCACCATGACAGCATAGGTATTTTGGGGCAACCCTAACCCAGACTGGACTGCTCTCAGTCTGTTGGGGAAGATAGTTCTGGATGTACTACTGGAAGAGATGATTCAGAAGGATTCATGACACTAAAGCACTACTGTCCAAATATATGAAACACATTTGGAATGTGTGACACTTAGAACTGATCCAGCTGGAGAGTGATTTTAAACAGAAGATGGTGAATCTTTTATTTCTCAGATGTTTTTGAGATAGAATAGATATTCTCCTCCCAAACCAGAGACTTCTTTCCTTCCTCCTTAATTTTGAGAACATCTTACTTGGCATAGGCTTTTATGAGCCACTGGTGCAAATCTAAGTTTAGTTCATGAAAACAAAATCCCAACAATTACTTGTTATTCTTTAACGCCTAGTTTCACATAGCAAAGCATATGCACTAGGTTATTTTATTTCTTGTTTCATACATTTTACCTTTAACTAGTTATAATCGTGAAAAAGAAAAAAATTCTGTTTTCCTGAGGTGTTGTTTTGTATGGATTCTGGCAGCCACTTTGGGAGTCTTAGCATCAGCAGTATTAATGCACTGAATCATATCAAAAATTTCTCTCACTGTTCCAAGTGCAGTGGGAGTACTGAGGTCCCAAATACAGATATTTCCTGTGAAGATTAAGGGTGACCTTTAATTAAGCTGAAGAAAAGGCTGCAAGCTGCTGCTTGAAGCCTAATATTGCAATGGCAGGTGAGGAAGAAAGTGGGAATGCAGGTAGCCTTTGAAAGCGGTGGTGAGACAGAAGGGTGAAGAGGTGGGGGATGTGGAGATGAGCTGAAGGGGGGAGGAATATAGAGGCACCAGTGTGAAATATAAGAGACCAAAGTATTAAGAGGAGCAAGGATCAGAAAAAATTTGAAAACGCACTGTGAAAGGAGATCTCTTCTTATGAAGAAATGATAGAAGGTGCAGCATGCACAGGTTAGCCAAGGTGTGGACCTTATTGCTGTCTGCTTTTATTGTAAGAATATATACCAAGGAGAAAAGAGAGATTCTTAAACTAAAGGACTGAACTTGCCTAGGAGGAAGAAACTTGACTATGGATAAAATCAGGGTGAAAACTGGATTTCTGTTTCTAAGAAAAGGAGCTTTCCTAAAAATTAGTCTCTGTGGGATCTCTTAGCTGAAGCCGCCACCTTTGTTTAAGGTGGTATTGGATAACTCCATGAAAGCAATCATGTGACATGAACCTTCCCAGGCCTCTATTTCTACAATATATCAAATTTACACACACATAGGTGTAGAACTAGATGAAACATGAAATGAGCAATATGAAAGTTTACGTGACCTTCAATGGTGTTATTGTGGAAGCTGTGATAGTACCACCATAGCAGTAAATGCTCATTTCATTTGTACTGGGGGAATTTGTTTCTTGAAAACATTTATTGTCATGGTGTATTTCACGTAAGACATTTTCAATAAGAAACAAAATGTTCTATAAGCAGAATGGCTTTAATATAGCATAGCTCCCTGAGACTGAAATACCTTAGGAAAGATTGTTTCTATAGTAATGAGTTGCACAAGAAAAAATGACCTGAGAATGTTGGGGGAGGAAAAAGCAGGAGGCAGGAGTTGCTGTTGGGTTTCCTAGCCAAATTCAATGAACTACTGAGTGGTGTTGACATGGAAATTAATGGAGCAAATATTGTTCTTTAGAAGATATATTCATAAATATGAGAAACTCACTGCAAGTGGAAGTCTCTAGTCTCTACATGTGCCAGGGACTGGTTCTTTTATGTTTCAGTGCACAAATTAGAGATGCTCCCCAGGGTTTTGGAAACAGTTCCAGATTTTTGGCAACTTCATCATTAGAACAGTGCAACATGTTGGAACAAATAAAAATTAATTCAAATCATTAAGATTTCATTTGCACTGTGGTCACCTCACCTTTCTACGCTTTATTTTGTTCTCTTCATTCTCTGATTCATTCTTCCAATATTACTACTTTCATTCATAAGACATTAATTTCCATTGTCTTGGCTACTAGCAGATGCTGTCTCACTTTCCACTCCAGCCCTGCCTTCCTGTTCTTGTACAGCTCACATAAAACTGTCTGCACTAAATAAGAGTCCTTAACTTACCCAGTAGAGCAGGGGAAGAAGCAAACACTGTATAAAAAGACCTTAACAACAACAACAGTGATAAAAGTCTTGCACTGATTTCACAAGCATTCCTAATCTTTCACTAACTTGGATAGCATATGAAAGACATGTAAAAAGTTTGTGGCAAGTAAAATAAATTAAAACAATCAACTAAGAAACTAAAAAACTTTTTTTTTAAAAAAAAGAAGACAACTTAGGATAGTAATGATAAAATAAATGTAGTTTTAAAAACAGGTACATTTTGTACTCATCAAGGGAGATGATAAAATAAATACTCTTCAAAGCATTTCATCAGTTTCTTACAGTTAGTCTTCCCAGTGCTTTAAAGTTTTTCTCTCTCCTCCATAGATAAGTAGAAAAGTATCTCTAATGCCTTGTCTTTGTGAACAGAAAATAATATGTCTTAGATAGCTAGACCTTTCAAATGTCATGAATAAGCACTTAAAAATGTCTCACCAGCTGAGAAGAAAGAAAAGTAACTTAGATCATAAATGGATCAGTTTCAGAAATTGTAGTGATTAACACCATAGTAAATCTTAAGAAAAACATCCATGAGAAAGATTCTGACACCTTTATGCAGGCTTAATAATAACTTACTCTGAATAAGAAATCCCCACTGGAATTTAGTGAAGGAAGATACTTAGCAGTTGGTTTAAGTGTGTCAAAGCCTGATCCAATGGTAGCAGAACTTTTGAGATGCTATTTTTGGCTATCTTAAATATTCACTCAGTTTGGAAGAGAACAATTTAATAAGCATGAGTCATCATGGATTTGTGAAAGGTAAATCATCTCAGACAAATCATAGTATTTAATGAAATAACTGTTGGTTTAGACAGAGACAGCAGATTTAACGTATTTGGATTTTCACAAACCTGTAGTTAACTTTAGACATGATGGATTATTGTGTCATGATCTTTTCAAATACAGGACAGGTAATAAAGTAAAACAAAATAAAATAGCTGAGGAACATCAGGGAAGTGGAAAGCAAATGGCTGAAATTACAAAGGCCTTAGCATTTTCAGAAAAGCATCCCAGAGGCATCTCTACTGAGATCAATGCCTTTTAATACTAGCTTACATAATATTTAAAAACTGATGGCTTCTCATGGAGGTTCATTAGATTTTTGCCAAGGGCTTTAGGTTGTGTTCTGATCTCATAATCAATTTATAGAGCATATGAAATTACATCTTATCTGTTTCACGAGGATCTTGCAGGCATGGCCAAACCAGAAACACAACAGAAAGAGATGAAAAGAAATTTAATGGATAAAATTATGCCTTTACATAGAAATGAGGCATTTGAAGTAATATTCACATCATTCAAATGACATTTGATTTGCTAATATGATTGAGACAAAGGATTCATGTTCAATAGAACAGCAAGTGTTTCCAGGCATACATGTACACAAGAGCAGCTGCAACAGCCAAGAGGATTTGCTTTAGTCATCCATATGTGTTCCGTCACTTTTCAGTGCTGTTACCTGTGCTTGAGGGTGTAAAGGCAATTCCTTTCTGAACTGTGAACAGAATGCTGGTGATAGAAAAGGCCCTTTGGAAGAAAACTAATTTACAACTTAAGTCTGAATATTTCTAAGACCTCCAGCAAGAGATTCACACTGTATATTTTTAGCTGCAGGTGACCTGAATCACTGTCTGGTGATATCTCTAATATAGAAAGGCTTGACTGCTCTACTCAACTTGCTCTGTACTGCATGATGTAGATGGTAGGAATGCCTCTTTAAACCATTCAGTGCTGATTAGTAGGAAAATTAAGATTCTTAAACTGATACGAAGAGTGTAGCATATATCCAACAAATAAAATTAAACTTGATTGTAGAGATTTTTTTTTGACAGATAAAGACTTGAGACAGTTTCTATACATTCAGAAGAAAGAAATGTAGAAAAGACTTCTATGAGTTACAGTGTTTTACCAGTGCTGATGTAGTGAAATCAGGAAATTTTAGCATGCTTTGAAAGACATTATGTGATTATTAAATGTAGTATATTAGAAATGTACTGATAAATTGATCATCTTGCAAATTTAATCATTGACTTTTTTTGTTTTGATTGATTTGAGCAGGGAAGTAATAAAATTTTCTGCATTTAAAAATCAAGTACTTGGATTTTTTTCCCTTGGTATAGTCACCACTCAATCTGTTTTTAACAACGAGGGTGCTAAAACACTGGAACAGGTTGTCCAGAGAGATGATAGATGTCCCATCCCTGGAAACATTCAAGGTCAGGTTGGATGGGGTACTGAGCAACCTGATCTAGTTGAAGATGTCCCTCTCCATGGCAGGGGAGCTGAACTAGATGGCCTTTAAAGCTTCCTTCCAACTCATACTATTCAATGGTTCTATGAATTTTATTTTTTTGTTGTTGGTAGAAATTTGCCTTCTCTTGAAAAGTCACTCATCTTTTAAAATGTGACAATAATGTATCATACATATAAGGCTTATAGTATCACCTTGCATTATAAACATTTAGATTAGTTTAGATACCATTGCTATTACATTAGCAAATGTTTTGCACGTATTTTTCAAAGATTAAATACTGTTCTGACCAGTTCCACACAGACTTGTTCCCCACAGCTCCCATGAACTTCAGCCAGAGCATGATATGGCTCACAAAGTTTTGCTTTAATAATAAGCGAATAGAGAACAACTCAGTTAGTTCTCAATTACCACACTGTCAGCACATAAAGTTGAATACCAATTAATATGGCTGGATTCTGGATGGCAAATTGGGCCTATACTCCAAAAATATATTTAATACATATAACGCTGCTTTCTAGGATACGACAACAAAGAAAAAAACCCACTACATTTTTAAATGTGGTATTTCATTTTAATTCAAGATCTATAAAAATGTGTCAATCAAACACTGTTTGTGTGATATTTCACAGCAAATGTCAATAAACATCAAGTCACAGGAATTTTCCTCAAAATCTTGCCTCCAGGAATCCCACAGTTAGTGCAGGGTAAAAGTCAGGCTTTGTGGACGAATGTATGCCTGAAGGTCAGCAAACTAGCACTTGGATCAATTAATAGCCGGGTCATCGACTACAAACACTCTGATGCAGATTCTAGGAACAGACTCCACCATCAGAAGCAGGAATCTGAGCTGCAGTCCTGGCCACTGGGAGAGGCACTGTTTTTCCTACAGCTTTGCTGTGGGCATTGAAGTTCCATAGAGCAATGTTCAGTTCGAGCTGCACAGCAAACAGTCAGGATCGCCAGATGCTGACTCCTTCTGCAATCAGTGGGCAACAGTTGTGATGCCTGTTAGCTATCTGTAGGATTTATTAGTTGTCTGTAGGGTTTATTAGCTATCTGTAGGGTTTGTTTGTTATCAGTATGGTTTAAATATATATTTTTTTTGCAGACAGGACACAAATGATCTCTGTTCACACCCCAAGGCCCAGGTCCTACTTCAAATCACACTTCATGCTGTGTGTGATACAGTTGTGCCTGATACTATTCTCAGACTGCCCACAATGCCTGCTAATTTTCACTCTCTAAAGAATGAATAATTGGGAATGGGAGAACTTAAATCTATAAATGCCAGAAGGGTATAAATTCCTCTACTTATGTAAGTAGAGGAAGTAGCTATAAAAGTAAGCAATAAACAACAGAGGTAGGCAATACTGAATATGAATTTTCTACTAATTTCTGTCAGTGTTTTCAAATTGGACAATAAGTCATTCAAGAAACCTTCTACTACCACACTACCTCCTTTTGCTTTCTGCATTTATTTTTCTCAAACTTACATTAGGAAACAGCTAATCATAATTTCTCACTGGTGTTTTCTCTCTAAGGAAAACCTTCACTGTTCACAGCAGTTAGCATTGAATTCTTTTAGTCCTCTGGAGATTTGCACTCATTTCCCCAGTAAACCCTTCTGCTGTCAATATTGCCCCTTGATTCTTTACAAAACTGTGCCTAGAATGTTCCTATTTGTTTATAGTGGAGAATTGATTATCTTCTAATTTCCTAACATAGCCTTCTGTTAGGAATAAATCTAGGTTATATTGGCTCTATTTCTTATGATTTTGTGGATAATGTCTCCCCTACAATCTAAGAAAACAAAGCAAAACACAATTCATATTTTTTCTTGCAATTCTGTGAAATATTCTAGCCACTTTAATCTAATTTATTACATATTTTTAATCTTTTACTTGTATTTTAATGATTTCTTTTCTGAAATTAGTATCTGCACAATGTAAATTGAGATAAAGAAAAGACAGATACTGGGCTTATTTCAATTATATTTGAGCTCAGCCAGTGATTTTTTTTTTTTTTTTACTCATTATAGCTGCATAATCCTATATTTCTTATAGAATTTGTTGGTGAAAATAGATGAGGAAATACAGAACAACCACTTCAGATAAATCCTTAAGCTACTAAAGGAAAGGTATAGTATGAGAAACAAATGAAAAGAAAATTAATTCATATATCGGTAGGCACTGAAACATATTACTGCTTCAATTCAAATATATTCCTTGGCACATCCACCACCTTTTCCCATATTTATATATAAAAAATGTTGCTAAGATGGTTTTCCTTAAAAAAATAACAGAACTACTCCTTTATTTTTTCAAATATCTACATTCAGAGAAAAATATCCACTAATCTAACTTCAGTGCTGATTGAAATGTAGCCCTGCTCCCTCTCCTTTGAACATAAAGCACGCTTATTATGGTGCAACCAGTTTCCAAATAGCTTTATCTTATAATATACTTTGAATGAAATGCACTAGTTTTTATTCAGAAAAAACCATTTCACTATCTGATTATAGATCTTGCTGCTTCAGGGGGAAAATTGAGGGGTGCACTTCCCCTCTGCAGCTCCACCATAGAGACTAGGCAAAATTTCAAGTCTTACTATTCCATGCGCAAGCCACTCAAATAAGGGCTGCATTGCCACCTCTATTTTAAAGAGAAGTTTTCTGTCTAGTCCTCTTAAATGATGAAAATAATGTGATCCTGTCAGTTTAGTCCCTGCCCTTGTGAAAATCTGTACTCACATTTAGAGTGCTAAGCGGGTGCAAAACACCTGACCAGGTGTACACCCAACTCTCCAGGCAGCTGGTGAGCCCAGGTCTGTGTGTAACAACTCACAGGTAGTCAGGAGCCCGTTTGCAGCCCCAGACAGAACACAAGTTTAATTCCACAAGTTAGATCAGACATTTAGATAAGTGAACAAGGAGTCACCAGGAGCAGAGCAAGGGCAGCCCCAAGAGGCCTCAAGCATTTACAGGTGATGCAGTTCTTGTTGTGTGGCCACGTGCTGGTGTGCAGCAGCTGAGGTCAATCAGTGTCTTTCTGAATACTGGTACTGTCACAGTTGCATCAAGGCAAGACTCGAGTAGCCTAGGCAGAAACAGAGATGTTGTCCTTTCCACTTCTCACCTAGATGAGGTGACAGTCAGCATGTTCCCTAGATGCTACAGATCCTGTCTAGATCTGTCCGGGGAACCATATCCAACTTCAGCCGTGTAGTGCTCAGGCCACTGCAGAGTCCAGCTTTCAGTATGGTCTACTGGTTAAAGAGCTGACAAATGAGCTAAACACATCAGTGCAATACAAATTGTCAGGATCAGTCCTGTTCATTTCCTGCTCCATGACTCCAGAGGACGATGTGACTTTAAGAGAATAAACTGCAAGTAAAGGATCAGATCTTTTATTATTGTGTAATCAAAACTGATTTATAACACTGTTTGAAATTATCTATTTAAAACTTCCTTCCTAATACACCCGAAAAGCTAGAAGACATTTGCTTACACAAATACATTACATCAGAGGAATTGTATCTGTTTGATGGGTGCAGAATATCATCTTTTGGTTATTCCGTATCTTAGTGAAATAAACTAGATGAAATGGTTTTTTTCCTCCCTCTTTCTTCTTTAAAACCAAACCATTTTAAAAGTGGAATACATTCTTGGTAACTTGGATCTTAGAGGCAGTCATGTCTTAGTAAACTGTTATGACCTTGAAAAAAGTTCAATGAAACCACAAGGAGTCAGACTATTCATTCTGTTTCAGTTCCCAGAAAAACACCGTCCAAATATTGCTGCACTAAATAAATTAAAGAAATAAATATTGAACAGAAGGCAAAACTTGAACTAGTCAAAAGTTAAGCATAGAGCTTACCCCGTGCAAATAAATACCAACTATTGTTTATTGAACCTGAATCAAATAAGGACTGCTTTTGTATGCTTCATGCCAGGAATAAAATAGGATTCTCTCTTCCACAGGGTCCCATAGGCAAAGTCCCACTGAAAAGCTTTTGTTCACAAGAAAAAGGGACAGTCTGGTTCAAACTTGGAATACATGATGAAAAGAAGCTCTTAGAAAAAAAAGAATATACAGAGAACAGACGTTAAGCTTAACTTCTCTCAAACAAGCACTAGAATGAAATGCTAGTAATTAAGTATGGAGACCAGTGGTTACATGTGATAAATTATTTGGCAGTCATTATTTGCTTTAAAACATATCCCCTTAAGGGGTTATTTATTATTCCGGAAAGCTTATCTGGGAACAAGGAGAGACTTGAGTAAGAAGCTGGATGCAGTAAATGAAACAACTTGCTAAATGATTTACTACATAAAACTTGTGTACAATTTTAAATATGTACAGTTACATCAATTTTGCAAAGCAATTTCTCTGTGCAATTTTTTTTCATTACTTTTACTTTTCAGTCATGACTAAATAACTTTTAACTTCACCATTTCCATTTTTTGAAGCAGATTGTCACTACATAGACAGGATGAAATTTTCATAACTATGAAAAGAATGAAAAAATCAGATTAATTTTTGGGTACTTGTTAATGAAATTTGGCATGCTTCAGAACTGAATCAGCGAAGACATGAATCAGCCCAGTTAACTCACATTCAGCTGCCAAAACTGTCCACCTATTGAGCAGATAGCTGGCATTCATAACTCACCAGAAGCATTTCTGTTTATGTAACTACAAATAGTATTCTATTGAAAAAGCACATCAAAGCTTGCCCTTTTTATTGATATTGCAAAGAACATTTGCAGAACTTGGGAATGCAAAACATCTTCTAAGGTTCTGAGTAACTTCCTAGCAGATATAGCCCTACATTTTTCTTCTTCCCTGCAACAATCCCATAATTTTTGAGAAAATTGTGTAACAATGAGAGCTAAATCAGTCTTAATCATTCAAAGGGAAATAATTTACTTGTTATTACTTAACACACAGAGAGGCTGAAACTAACCTTTCCAATGCCTTCTTGACTGACAGCAGCCTTACTTGCACTCCTTCCATGATGGCTGGAGCAGAAGCCAGCTAAGCTAGTAGCTGGCTGAAGTACCTACAGTAATCTCAAGATTTTAAAAGGAGATCAAAAAAGGATGTAACTCCATCCTCTGTACTAAAAATAGTTAGATAAAAAAAAATATTTCTCCAGTGTTATACTCCATTTAAGATATAACATGGTTTCAATAGCAGAATAAAACCCAATCAGCTTTTAAATTATTTTACCATATCTGGGAATGCAGATGCCTCCTTAGTTCTCCTCTGAAACACATTAGTGACATCAACTTCCAAGCAAGCTCTCACAGGCTGTTAATAGCCCATGATTTCCTCCTTCATGTTTGCTTACCACAGAATGGTGGCAACACAGATCACCAAACGTGCTTGCTTCTGTATATGTCTTTGAAATTTGAGTAAGTGCTGGATGTAGATTTTGGAGAACAAGACAGCCTACTTTTTGTTTCTACAACAGGCATTTATTTGTTTACTGAATACCATTTTTACCATTTTCTCTCACTGTAAAATATGACTTAGTAACACATCTGAACTTACATTCTCTAGGTCTATTAAGACTTGTTTTCTACTTCTTACAAAACAAATATCAACACCTAGAAATCTGAATTTGAAATGTATGAGTCATTTTGAACATTATCGTATTGACTGAAGTAAAAAGAATAATCTTCCACTCTCCTTCTTGAAGAAGAACAATAAGTGTTTATGATCTTTAAAATATAACAATGTAGCCATGCTAGTTTTACAAATAAGGAAGCTGTTGGGAAGAATCAAACACCAAAACAGCTTTTACATAAAATAGTCAATTTATGGAAGAGATATTGTTTTTTGAGGAAAATAATGAATTGTTGCAATGTCTACTTCCAGGTTTTATAGAATAAAAGAAAAATCTTTAAATCCCTGTGGTAAAATTGTTTGTAAAAAAGAGAAAAAATGAAAGGCTTCCGATAGGCTAGTGGTTAGGGTACCTTTTTAACCTGCAGAGAATTTGGGTTCCAGTTCTTTCTCCACAAAATGTCTAGAGATGAAATACTGATAAATACAGAAACTGCAGATGTGAGGATTCCCCTTTTTCCTGGCTCAATTTAGTTGTTTCTCTAGATGACTGTGTAAAGCTTTCTTTGAAGTCCCTTGAGAGGCTGTGTTTAAATCCAAAGCTTAGATTTGGCTCTGAGGGCAAGTTAACATTCTGTGTCCCTTTTGTTTGTCTTTTCTTCATGTTATTTTTTTAAAAAGTCAAACAGCAAACCAATTGGCTTAATAGCCATAATGTCCATAAAAGTGCTTGGGATGCAAGTTTCCTAAATGAAGATATTGAAATGCCATATTATATGTGATATAATCATTCTTTTATTGGTTTTCCTCTCAGTAGCAGAAAAAGAAGAACAGCTGCTAATTATTTTTCCAACAGTTGAAATTACTCAACCTGTCTCTTTGTTGGTTGAACTGGATTCTCCCCCACCTGCAGTGATATTTTTATTTTTCCCAAATATACATAAAAAGGGGAACATATCAAGTCAGATGTTATACTATATACCTATGTAAGAATATACCAAGTATATAGACTTATGTAAAGGATGACACCTCTACAGAAGTGTAGAAAACCACCAGTATTTTAGACCTCTCAATATTCAGGACAGTAGGTGTCCTCTACCTTTTCTCTGTGGTTTTCTCTTAGTTCCACGCCACAACCAACTTGCTGTGAAATGCGTAGTAACATACACACTGTGTACTAACAGAATGTGACTATCCCACTAGCCTTAGGTGGTCTTTTAAACTCCCACCTTACACGTGTGTTCAGAAGAGGTTCAGAGGAGATGAATCTCAAGGAGTGTTAAAAATGTCAGCAGTGGCCTTCTGGCACTTGGGTTCCAAGCCAAACAGACTTGAATTAATTTAGGAAATAGTGGGATGCTATTAGAAACCTTTTCTTAAAGAAGACAGGATCAGAGCTACAAGAAGTGAAGAGAGAAAAAAATGAGACCACAGGGTAAGGGGGAAAGCAAGCTAATGAAAAAGCAAAGCTGAAATAACCTTAAATCTTACAGCCTTAAAGAAAGTTAATATAGCCTTACATAAAGCCGCCTTTTGGACAAAAAGAATGAAATTGGCATTTCTGGTTATGTCTAAACTGCTAGTCTCATGAGCACATGCATCATCCTGCACTGTCATGTGAGTCCCAGTCATAAACATCCACCGGCTTATGTTCACTTTTCCAATCAAAGTAAGGAAAGTTTGTACAGGCAGAAATGGCATTATATTGCACCATGGTTTGCTACTGAGGGACCAAGAGGGCAGAGCATGTCATGACCTTACTGTTGAGCAAGTTCAGTCCTATTATAAATTATACACACTTGGAGAGATGAGATGAAATATATTGCACATTCCTACGCATTATTTACACCGTGGCAGTAGACAGCAAGATATCCCCCCACCCCCAATATCAAAAAGTAACATACTGCAACAGTACCAGAGATATTAAAAGAAAAATACATCCAAAGACTGTTGATGTTGATTGAACTGGAAAACAGGCCTCAAAATGTAAAATCTTATTATCGTTCTCATGAAGACTGGTTCAATCCTCTGAGTCATCGTGACTCTAGAGCAATTCTTTTAACATTTCTGACAATGGTGTTTTCTCTCTGAAAGAGCAGAACAGGGGAAAATAAGCTATTTTTAGTTTCTGACCTGAGAACATTCGGGACAAAAAGAAGGTGCATCTCATAGAAGCTCTTCTGTGGTTTGTTCCCAGAAAGGCCTCAGTTGGAGGGATTAGTTTTCTCTTAGCGTAGCAGTGGTTCCCTCTCTGACCAGCTATTCCTACAGGAATGTATGAAGTTCCTTTCAAGTGCTAGCATACCACTTCAAGAGGATAAAGGCAGATATCTCTTTATCTAAGGATGGAGCTGAAAGTTTCATCTGTGATTTTTAGGACTTCCCAAAACGTAAGTTTTTATAAACTTAGCCATTAGAAAACCCTTTGTTTGCTGATAGTGTAAATAAAACACCAAGATTCCAATCCTAAAAATGCCAAACTCAAAAAGACTTAATCCTAACTCTTGCCCTGCTCCTAACAAAAACCAGCCAGTTCTAATCAGAGAATGATTCCTTGGTTCCCCTCTTAAAGCCTAATTTTCAGGGAGGGGAAGGAACCATGTTGCCAAAAGCACAGCAAAGAACCACAGGTGCAGCTGGAGGCAGAAATATGGGTGTAGGGGCTGCAGCAAATAAGAGAGTTTGGCAGAGTGCTACAGACAAACAGGTACATGGAACTTTAGCAAAAACTCAAATGGTCCAACTACTTTCGCCCTGACAAACAAAATAGTCAAAACACATCTCCACCTTCAGGAAAGAGTAAAGGAGCCCTTGGTTTCACAAGTGCCACTTTCACACTGGCAGAGGAATGCATGTGAGATCCTGCCAGCTGGCCCTGGGGTGAGTACTGCTACTTGAGTTCCTGCTCCTTTAGCAGTCTGATCCCCAACATCACATCCTGCCTAGTGCCTCCGTAAAAACAGTGAGCTGCTTTCAGTGTACTGCTGTTGCTAAATATTTAAGTTGTGATACACAACGAGCTTGTTCCACCAATTGAACTGAAACAGACACTTGGCCCACAGAGCTAGAGGCAAGATGGCCATTTAAAGAAAAGTATGCATAATTAAATTCTGTCTCATTTTATGCCTTATCCTCCCTCTCCCCTTTTATCTCCAGCTACCATTAACAGGCTCCTTTTCATTCTCCCCTTCTTATCCTTTTTCCTTCTTTCCCTTTCATCCTTGTTTATGTCTTTTTCATTTTCCCCTACTTTAATTTTTTTTCCAAATCCTTTTGATCATCTGCCTCCTCAGCTCTCAGTTCTTTACCCAGCTGTGTTCATGGGCTTTTCCATTTTATAGCAGCTTCTCCTTCTTTCTTACTACATTCTTACTTCTTCAAATGAATTAAACCTTATTCCAGCAAGCCCAGGACCTGATTTCAGCATTGTCTGGAACTAATGAGCAGATTTGGATGGAAACAAAGCATATGGCTAGAAGGTGCAGCGTGAAAATGGAGTGATAAAATCAGTGGTATGAAAATGAATTTAATTACATTATTCTTATCATTGTATCATCCAAATGCTCATTTGCTTTGACAATGATTTCCATTCAGCATGTGTGACATTTTAGCCGTATAGTTAATGTGTCGCATTGTCTCTCATTTGTTATTAAAAAGCAGTGAAAGGTTTGTCTAAATGAAATCAGATCTTCATTCTAACAGCAGGAATATAATCTTCGGAGAAAATGATCCTGCCAAGAGTATCTGTGCAGGTCATGTATACAATTATCTGTCTCAATTATTCCCATATAAATATGCTTGCTTTCTGTAGCTGTGAACAAACATATACACCTAGCAAGGTAGACAGGAATATGGGGTAAGTTACCCAGTTACAAATTAACCTCATTATCCATTAAACTGGAGCAAATAGAGTAATCTGTTCACTTTCACATGTTTTCAGGCAAAGAGCCTCTGCTTTGAGTCCTCTCAGTTTTTCAAGCTCCTAGTTTGAAACTAACGCTCTTGAAGTAAAGATTTTTTTGTTTAGCAGTCTAGTATCCTTTTTTCTAATTAAAAAAAAGTGATAGTCTTCCAGTCTTCTTTACTGCAGCCTCTGCACATTCCCAAGCCCTCCAGTCATGCACTGTGAGAGTGATTTGCAGATCAAATTTACACCCTTCAAACTCCAAGTGCCAGAAGAATCTGGAATTCAAGTTCAGAAAAGAAATGCCTTTGAGTTTACCTTGTGAGATTCTCTGAAACCTACAGGTGCTTTGGCACACTTCCTCCTAATCTAAACTGATCTCTCCTCTAACACTGGGGATTTGTATTTTGGGTTTTTGGGTTTTTTTTTTTCTTTTTTTCTGGGTTTTTTTTCTTTTTTTTTTTCTTTTTTCAGCTGAGGCTGGTAAATCCCCTCTTTCCTTCCTGAGCTCTCCGTATGCAACAATGTCCTACTCTCTTCAGCGCAGTACCACCTTGACCTCTCTCTGTTCAGTGATGATGAAAACATCACTACTCATACCAATTTATCACTCTTCCACTTAAATCTGTCCAGAATTGGTCCTTGAGGATGAACCAGAAGTCCTGTGTCAAGTAAAGTTATTAGTCAGAACTGGTGGTTCTTAATAGCTATATTTTTGCCCAGAGAAGCATTAAATGTCTTTTTCAAACAAGTCAGCTACTGAGGATGACATAACACAAACTCAGAGAATACCCTCAGTATATAGTACAAAGCAGACCTCTTAAATTTATAAAGTTACAACTCACTTCATTGCAGCACCTGAAAAAAAACATTTTCTCACAATTTGGAGCATTTGAAAACATTCTAACATTCTATGCATTAAAACTTCTGATCTAATATTAGATCAGTCTTCTGCAAACTTTTATTTATGTATGACTAATATCCATAACATTAATTTCTTTAAGTTTTAAAAATGGTTTGAATTTTGTAGACTGTAATTCATTATAAAACAAATACTACACATATATTACACATGAAAGGTCATCTTCACAATAGCACTGATGTTTCTTTTCAGTCTGAACAGAATGAAAAGATGACCACTGATATATTTTCTGATTTCTCCCACCTGAAGAACTCAGTGAATTCAAAAAGTTGTCATCGAGATCAGCAATCACATAACATACACATACATAATGAGAGCTTTCTGCATTTTTCGTTGTGTCTTGTAGATTGCTCCCCTCCACTAATATTTCTCAAATGGGCTGGATAGAAAGGACCATGAGGCATAAGTAGACTGTTCTTACTACAAATGTCTTTTTTGTGTTAGCTACTGGTAAGTTCCATGTTTCTGTGTCAGTCACAAATGTTTCATCATTTTCTGAGTCCCCTTATTCTGGGTCTCTGATTCTTCTACCCCTTCATGTCGTCCCACTTCATTAGTGCTTCTGTTATATGCTATTTTGTTTCTTAACTGCACCTTTCCTTTCTTTGTTTCTTTGCTACCCTTCCACTCATTTCCTTCCCCTGACTTTTGTGTTTTTTCTACAGTCTCTGCTTTGAAACTGAATCACAGAGGAGAATTAAGAAAAATGAGAAAAGCTGTTCTCAAGGGCATCAGGAGCAGCCCAGAAACGTTTGCTGCTCAGTAAAACCTAAAATGTTCAGTGACTATGAGAGCAATTTTCACTTACATTTATCTAAGACAGACACAGCTAATATAGCTGGTGTTCTGCTATTAGTGAAGAAAGTCTTGTGGCCAAGTGAGCTGCAACAGATTAAAGAAGCTGCAGCATATTTATGTCAAAATGGTATTTAAAAGGTCAAAGTATAATTTATGGTGACTGAAGATTTAAGCATTGGTTTTGGAGAAAGTAACCTTAAGTGGGCAAAAATACTGCTAAGTTATGAGAGGAGGAATTAAATGTAATTCTTGGTTCTTTCTTTTTTGTGATGTGCAGAGTGACAGCTTTCTAATTTAATTGTGCCACGCACCATGAGCATTACAAATATGTGACATTGTTTACATTATCTTCTTGTACAATCACTATTTTTAATATTAGCAGAAATATTGACATGCCATGGAAGTTAGACTAACTTACTAAGTCATTCATCTTTATGATTTCATTGCCTCCCAACTCCTGTCAGATTTCATTTCTAGATCAAATTTATTATTTTACCAGTGCACTTAATAATTTTTAGCAGAGCCAAACATACAAAGTTCAAAACTGGACCTAGAAAAAGGCATGAACAAAACAGGCTATTTCCTTTTGGTATCTTTAACATCCACCTCTGTGCTATCTTGTAAGAGCATCTTCAGACACAGCCTTAAGGCCAAATGCATTGTAAAGACCACCCATGCTGAATAACTTCACAACAATTTTCACACTGTTATTCCCCAAACTGGTGACAGAATAATGCAAAAAGCTTCCAGATCATCCCAGCTAACAGAGAACATAATCAATAGCAGGAATACTGCCCACTCTGCATCAATCCAAGTCTCCCCAGACATCCTCCTTGGGTCCAGGTTTACACAAGCTGTCTTTGTATCATTACACAAAGCCACCAGCAGCGCCAGTCCTACCAGGAAGACAACCTGCTCTGTCCATGGTTTGGGGAAAGGCCTTAGGACAGAGCCATGCCTTATAGTGTGCGTGACTGGACAGTCCATTGCTCTGTATTCACATCTCGACACTGCATGCTGGTTATTCACTTCAGGCAGCTTCTCAGTCACCAAAATGTGGCAGCTCCCACGAGTCACAATGGTGAACTCACAGGGTTCAGGAGCTTTGAGTGTTCTCTGTATAAAAGACAAACAGACCTCACGCTGGCATTTCACCATCACCTTTGCCTCATTCTGCACAGCTGCGTATCAAAATCACTATGGACAACAGGAAACTGTTGCAAGGATGGGATGGTGCTTAGCATCCTGAAGTGCAGCTTAAGTGCTAAGGGAGCTGCACTGCTACTACTGGCTTCACTGGGAGCAGGACTGTTGCTCAAATAGGAACAGCACTACTGGTGATAATGTTAAAGCAGACAAATCGGGCATAGGCTTGTTCTTCCACTAGTGTGATGATGAAAATAAAAACATATTTTGATTTATCTTTTTTGCTTTTCCCCCAGCTACTCCATTCCAGAAGCTGTGTGTCCCTGGTTTCGAGGCATTTCAGAGATGTTAAGCTGTTATTTCCAGTATCAGAAGCAGTTACTTCAGTTATAATATGGATTCTCCCAAAGCATTTGGTGCTCAGAAGGAAGTAACTCTAATCTAGGAAACTTTTAGGTTGTATCTCAAATGCTTGTGAGCACAAAGGTTATTGTACTTAATTCATTCAATTATATTCTGAAGAGCTCTGTCAATTCATTGTTTGCACCTGAACCTTTGAATTTGGCAGAGGTATAGCCCTGATGTTACAGAAGCATTTTAATCTAGGTCTCTTACAACTTTTTAGTGCCTGATCTTTAGTAGTCTGCTTTTAATATCTTTTTGTTTGTACTGTAAGCAAAATATGGATTTTTGATGAAAAGCTGCCCCTGACTTAAAATCTGTCTGGTTAGTTCCTCAATACGAAAATTTTTTCCTCAGCAATGCTCACATCTTATCACTGCATGGGATAAGGGAGAGAACAACATTTTCTCATTTGCCAGAGATTCACCTTTTGAGAGCTGTACATCCTTCAAATGTGGCTTCACTTTTTTTTTCATATGGGTAGTGGTTTTGCCCCAAACCACAGCTGTAATTCCCATTAGTAGTGGTGTGAGGGTAAAAACCCCTCAGATCTTCCACAATGCAGCTTTCCTGTGCATATAATATCCATTAACTTTAATCTAAGTTCTGCACAATAAGCAACAGCAGGATCAGCACTCATTTTGAAAAACAAAGTAATATGTAATGATTCACCACATCTGCAAAGCCTTCCTGCGTTTTATTTATCATGCTTTTATTTTGGCAATCACTCTTCTCATCAGAATGGTTATTTTAAATTGTTAGAGGAATCCATTTCAGCATTAAGTTTTAGCACATACATTTGTACCCATCATAATTCTTAATTTAGACTTAATAAAATAATTTAACAGTATAATGTAAAATATTAAGTAATTGATTTTTTAGCACAATAGTGCACGAAGCAGGAGAATCAACAGCATTCATGGCCACAACAAATTTCAAATTATCACTCCCAATGCTTTTGACAAATCAATGGGTAGCTGATTTCCTACTAATTTTATTATGTGTAAAATGCTAAAAAAATTCACTTCATGTAAATAAAGTCATTCTTTGGCTGAGTACATTTCTGCTCTTATTCACTCCTGTGTTTGCTCCCCGCTTTGCCTCCTCAGAGCCACACTATTTAAATAAGCTCCCATTATTTTCAGTGGAATGACTTGCTAAAGGGAAATATTTGTGTCCCTTCACTGGACATCTGCTGTTGGTATGAAAGCAATCAAGAGGAAAAAATGAAGGTATGAAGCACATTTAACTTTCACGCCTCTTCATCATTCTGCACAAGCGAACACCAACAAGAATTCAATCATAAATATATCAAAATATATTCCTCCCATTTCTGAAAAAGCAGATTTTAAAAAAGGAAAATAAATAATAAGAAAAAAAATTCTAAATAAGAATGGATTTTACATGTGCACCTTTCAACTTTTTATTACCTCTCCTAACACACTACCACCATTTAAGAAAAAAAATCAAATACTTTCAAGTACTTACAAATATGAACTAAATGCTACAAATGACTAAGACAGACTGTGTAATTTAGAGACATCATCATTATAACATATAATTTACTTATCAACAACTTTTTAACATATTAGGGTAAAAACCTGCATTCAGCACAGGTGGTGGTGTGAGAGGCTATACTTACATCTATGCTCATATGCTGCCTCTTTGATGGATTCTGCATCACTGACTACTGGGCCTTCCTGCTCAGAATTGCCTCTGATGAGATGGTATTGCAGTGTTTTGCAGCAGTATAAATTGTTGTTAAAATAGACTTCATGGGAATTTTTTTTTTATTTGAAAGACAAGACATAAAGTTCATGTCTTTCCACTCAACTACAACTGTAGGAAAAAAAAGAATCTTAACTTCATGATCAAATATGATCCAATTTAATAATGTCTCATGCATCTCATATGACAATTGCATCAAAGTAGTAGCAGGAAGTTGTCTAGAGGTGCTGCTGACAACATGAATGCTTCATTGCTAAATCAGAGTTAGTAACGAAGAGGCTGAAAGAAAGCTAATTCCATCCATCAAGGACTGTTTTAAAGACCCACAAAGAGGACCAAAAAGGCTGCATATTTCACTTCTTCTGTTTCACAAACTCCTAATTAGCTCTAAATGAACTTTTGGGAAAACTTAATCTTATGCCAAGGCACAGATCCTATTATCTGATGCTAATTCAGAGCTATTGAAGAAAAATGAGAAAAATATATATGAGTGAACAAACTCAAGAGAAGTTCACAGGCAGAAAGAAAACTAACATTATATTGAATGTGGCTTTTCAGTTGGCTTTTGTTTCTGTGCATTTTTGGTGGAATGAACCCAAGATGTCAGAAATATGTTTTCCCAAGTGGAAAAACCATCTGAAGGGCCCTTGCAGATATGATCAGTCAATATTAGCACTGATGGCACCAGACGTTACTATTTCAGTTGTCTGCTTCAGTTCTTTGCCTTTTATGAAGACGTCTGAAAACCAAACTTTTGTCAAGCATTTCTACGGATTACTCCTAAAGGGAATGTTCTGTCTGACAGAAGCCTGCAGAGAAACCCCCTCTAGAAAATGGTTTATCTATGGAGAGGGATGGACTAGAATATTTTTAGCAGAAAAAAAAATGCTATAGCTCTGCTGGTAAAACTCAGTGTGTGTTCCTTCTATTATGTAATAAGCACTAATTTATTTAGAACAATTACTCTGTCTTGGAAGACTGAGAAGTTAGCTTGCTTTACAGTGCTCATCTAATTTTCAATTCTTCTGGTTTCACTCCTTGACATGGTTGATTATAGAAGTACTGAATAGAAAGAATAGCAACTTGAAGTTCAAATGAGTAGAGAGAGGTGGAACAGTACAGAACTTTGAAGACAATGAAATTAAGCCTAAATTTGTAATAGAAAAGGATGTTAACCCAGATGAATGACAAGATCAAAGCAACGAGTGACAAAGATGATATTACAGTTGGTATTTGTACAGACTTTGAAGACTGAATATATGAATATTTGCAAGTATTTGCATTTGATCAATTGTGTTTCTGCTTCTTTCTGCTCCTGACCAATCCTATTCAACCTCACACAAATCTGAAGGTTGTACGCTCTTGGTAGGTGTTTGCTTAACCCAGTATTAGGTACTTGGACTATTTTGCCCTCACCTCCTGTATGTCTCTTCTGATAATGCAGACAGAGACACAGCTAAGGACACACACATTTTGGGAGAAGCTAAGAACAAGTAGTAAAAGAAAAACAGTGGAGATACTTTTCTTTAAAAGGTATCAGAAGCTAGAACAGTTATCAAAAGCCATGTAATATATTTGAAGATGCAAATGTGAAACGTGAGATTATTTTGAGTGCAGTGATGACTCTGATCAACCTCCCTTGGAAACTCCTCCCATACCCTCTGCCCAGTTGTCCCAGAAGCACCATTTCAGCTCACCCTGGGACCATCAGTTGCTGCCGGAGCTATGGTGTACGAGCACTAGTCTCCATGGGGCTGGTCACAGACCCTGTTGACCCAGGTCCCAGTGCGTGGGTTCATGCTGGGCTTGATCTTGGACCTGTCTTATCACAGTGGACCTGGCTCCTCATCCCTTAGGGAGTAGCTGACCCTTCCTGTTCCCTGACAGAAAGCTCAAATTTGAGGAGGCCTGCTTCTCACATATACTGTACAGTCTGATATATCTCTAAGAGTAGAGTTAAAAGCCATGATGGTTTTAAGGCTTTGTTGATGGTTAAACACAATAGTTTTCTAATAAAATGCTGACAATCAGAAGGTGAGACACAATTTGGCTTGCAGACATAAAAATATATCAAACACAATGTAGTATAAGGTGCGTGTTCTTCCTTGTCTGGACAAATCACATGAGTGGTAGAAGGAGACTATGTGGATCATGGCATTAAAAACTTCACTTCCAGCAGAAGAGACAGCATTGTACATAGACTTAAAATTTTATGAGTTTACAAGCTTCTACATGTGCCTAGGCTACACTCTCTCTTACCTACCTTATTATAACAATTATGAAACAGATATTCTTCTGCAATTCAGTTAATTGTTTTTGGGCTTGAACTAGCAGTAACCATCTCTGTATAGTGTGATCTGTTGCTCTTTGCTTTCTTCCTGACATTCAGATCCTGAAGTTCCCCCACTGTTTTACTTGGACACTTCAAACCTTTTTCTCACTTCTATTTCAACAATTTCTGATTAAAGATTGCTTCCCTCTAATCTTTTAAATACTTTTTAAAGATCTGGATGTGTTGTCTGTCTCAAGTCCCAGCTATGGTTTAGTATCAAGGCCAGGAGTGGCCATGTAGAATTTCCTGAGATATTATAAAAAACGTTGGTTTTTAGCAGCTGGAAACAAAGAGGACTTTGGTTTTTATTACTGCCAAACTTCACAGTGATCAAGTGAACAAGGCAAGATGTCCTTGGGACAAAATGGATAATTATTGTTGCTTGCATAAATAATCAGTGATTAAAAAAGAGAAAGAAAAAAGCAGGCAGTCATTTTACACATGGCAATATCTGATAGGGAGCAGCCACGTGATTAGTGGTGATTAGTGCATCTCAGTGCCAAATGAATGATCAGGGATCAGTTCTAGTGCCAGCACACCCCAGCAGCAATAAGCAGGAAAGATGATGAGCCTCTACTGAAGATGGAATATTTTGTATGCAGCAACTTTTGCAGCTGGCTTAGATTGACCTTAGATTCCAAGCAGTTCTTTGTTGTTCCTTTGGAGGAAGGGAAAGACAAGGTATGGGGGGTATGTGATCTTTTAAGGACACTACCAGAACCTCACCCTACCCCTCAACAAAAGGCACAGGAAGGCTTTTTTGAATAAACACTGGAAGATTTACATATATCACTGAAATAGCTCTTCAGTAACAAACGAAACCATTATAGCATCTACAAATACAGATATATATTAAATATTATGAAACAGAATATAATTGAGTATAATGCAATCAATAAATCCTGGCACATAGATAAGCACACATATTTTTCTTTTTGTAGCTTTTAACAAAAATCAGCAGTGAAAAGGTAAAGAGCATCATTAAAAATCTGGGTGAGAAGATAAAGCTACCTAAAGATAAATGAATATTAGCTGCTCTGTATTTAAGAAAAGCCCCAAATGGAAAAAGAAGAAATTTTTTGGCATATTTTTCCTTGACCTACAGAGATGATGTTATTTTTTTTGTCTGGTTCTTCTCACCAAGGATTGCCTCTGGAATTTCACTGTAGCAGAAAAGTAGCTTTGATAAAACCAGAGAATTGGAATCATTGCCTGTCTTTTTTTCTAACAAAGCAAATCATACTTTCATTCACTAGCTGTACTTAACTAAGAAAATGTGCCCCTGTCCCATGAAGAAAATTACTTTTTCATCATATTTAAACAGTAGTGTCATTGAAAGATTCACGAAGCTCGTCTGTCTGAGCTTTAAAACAAGATGGAGCAAGCTAGTGAAAATCACTTGTCTAACTACTTTATAGTGCAAAAAATAGCTTTGAGCTGTGAGAGTGATGTTATCTGCTACTGAACCAAAAGATCAGGTGACAGCTGTGTAGCCCACATTCTTGGCCATTTAATCAGCATTGTCACGGGTCAAAAAAAGACAGGATGTTTGGGCCTTCCTCCAATATTTGAATATGAGTCTTTGCTTTTCTATTTCTGCTGTAACATGAGCAAGAGAGTGTTCCTGCTTTGTACGATTATAGGAAGGGTGACTTCATGCTACGGATTATGCAGGGTGGCCTTGATGTCTTACAGAATTCGAGATACATTTACTTGTTCTTGTGCCAGTAATACAGAATGAATAGCACTGCAAATATCATTAGCATCTTAAAGGTAACAGCTAAATAGATAAACAGCATATATATATCTAATTGGCAAGCATAGATGTTAAGCCTATCTTAAGAATTCTTCCTTGACATAGGTCAAGCAGACCTGTTTCCACATTATGATAAGTATTTGGACGTCAGACCTCTCTAACCAGTAGCACAATTCGTGTTCAGTTTGAAATTTTCAAAATCAGTTGCGAGAAATAGCTCAGAGATCTGGAATATGGGAAATGGTTCTGCAAGAGAATGACTAGCGAAGAGAGGGCAGCTGTGCCAGTGAAGTTTCTGTAATAAATAGTGTAATTATTCATAATTTATCATAAGGTTGTTTAATTTTCCCCTCAGTGAGATGTGTACAAATTCCATACATAAAAATAAAATCTTTGCAGTGAAGGCTGGTTATGTGCATTTCCTACTGATGTACATTAAAATCTAGAAATTAGTTACAACAATTTCCAGATTTTCTCCTTATTCTACATGACTTACTGTCTTGTTTTTTGACTTCATTCAGCAGGAATAATTTTATTTTTGATAATTGGGATCTCCTATGTTCCTCAGCTGAAGTATGTGTATGTAGGGAACTGTAATCAGGTATTTCTTTGAGGTGATCCAGTTCAAGAACAGATGCAAGGTATCTAAAGTATGTGTTTCTTGGTGAGAAACAATCAGCAAAGTACTTTTTTTTCCATAGAGATGCTTCCAATCCCCTCTCCAGCCATAGCTTAGCCTTTAATGAACTGTCCTGAATGCATTCTTGGAACCAAACCACCAATGAACCCGTGGGTTTTGTCTAGTCTTTTCCTGATGCTCTAGTTCTTTTTGTGCTGTTTCTGGACAGTTTTCATGCACGTTCCAGTACTGAACACAGTGAAACACAGCTCACAATTTCCAATCAGTGATGCATGACCTGTGTTTTCTATTGTTCTTGTTGGTTTAGCAATTCCCTGGAGCTCAACCATTCCTTAGATTTACTGTAATTAAAGCAGACCAGTTGTGTCTTTGGTAAAGCACTTTAGCCTGACTCCCACTGTGACTGTGACCAAAAACTCTTATAATGCTCTTCTGTAATCCTCAGAACTCGGTGACTTTCTATCTCATCTTCACTAAGCTAACATCAGATAGCTGTGTATATAGGCATGGAATGTCCAATTCCCTGTAACAAAGACAGGGTGGGGAATTACTGTTATATGTCTGAACACCATACTTTACCACACTGCACAGCTGATCAGAGACACAATTTCATGTGTATCTGGACATCCCAAACCGAGAGAGGTCATCATTAGCATAAACATTGGTTTATCTGCTCATTTCTGGATTTTTAGTGGCTAATCTACCAGAAGACAAATTTTAAAGTTTATTTTAATGTAAGTTAAATTACTTATGACACTTCTTGAGTTTCTTAAGGTTTTGTGCTACAAAGGTAGCACTTTCAAGACCAGCTATAGTTTCTAATTTTTGGAAGCTATAACTGCAGCTTTTAAAGAACATAGAAATTACCTAAATTATGTAACTGAAAAAAAATTAAAATAAAAAAATTAATTTTTTTTGCAAAACATCCATAGGTTACCAAAGCATTCGGGGAATTAAGGCAACTTCTTTTTTAGGGGAGGGGGGGAGAAGATAGAAATTCGAGGCAAACAATAAACTAAGAGAATACTTGCTATTGAAAAGAAAAAGTCTGACGTCAGGGAACACAACAATTAATGCTATTCTGCCCCCTTGCGTTAACTTTTGAGGTCGCTGCCGTGCCCCCACCCATTCGAAGTTCATGTCTCTTTGCGAAGATTGCGTCAAGTCACAGATGCATTATCCAAAACACAACAGAGCAGCGTCCCGAAAACAGCATGGTTGGGCGATCACTGGAAATGATACAGCTGTGTGCCTAAGCTCGGACTTAATGTGTTGTGTGTAAAAATAATTCAAAATACGCACAAATCACTAAATATGTAGGAGCTCGCACGGCCATGTGGGGGATGGGTAGAGTTTAGAGTTCAATTGAAACCAGCAGGGAAGCCGGCTAACTACATGGAAGAGCAGCCTGGAAAACAGAGGACCTGTGCTGGAGAAAAATCAGAACCTAGAACCTGAGCTCAAGCTCTTAAAACCAGCATTATTTAAATTCTTGCTGTTATCATTTTAGTAACCCACACGGAATAAACAAGGCATTAAATTTGGCCACGGTTGCACCTGAAAGAAAAAGCTTTCATTGAAAGCGAAGGCCAACAAAAATATTTCCATCTCTAGAACTCCACTTTAGTTTTAAGACTGTTTTAAAACCACCAAACACATCCTTGCCAGTGGCATGGACACCAGGAGCCAAAGCCCCAGTGGGAGGAGGGCGGTCAAGCAGCTGTACTTCTATACGTGACGCGGAGATAAATGCCAGAAGTCACACGCTGCAAATGATGAAAGATAACTGCCACATTAATGTGATTTTATTTCCATCATTCCCTCTCTGACCCTGCTAATTCCTGACGTTATTCTTCACTCGCAGGAGTAAGAGCTGCGCCCGTGTGTTGAACTAGGGACCGGGCTGGGAGAGCTCTCCAGAGACCCCTTCCCGAAACGCTCCGGAGGGGAGAAGGGTGCCTCTTACCGAGGGCTTGGCAAGGAGATTAAGTTTTATGAGCAGCACGCGAATGCGAAGAAGTTAATGTACAATACAGTGCCGCTCTTCGCCAGCCCGGAGAATCCATTTACATCTTAATTTCCTCTCGGTATCAGCCGCTCGCTGTGCGGGCAGGGCTCTCACGCTTGCGGTTCCCGCGGAAGGCTGAGCGGTGGCCTCCCAACCAGTTCTTCCGACGGAATCCAGCCCGCCTGTACAAACAAACCGAAGCGCTTATGGAAAGCCGGCGCTCTCCCCCTCTCCTGCGCTTCCCCTTCCCTGTCCCGGCGCTCGGAGCAGCGCCAGAGCAGCGGGGCGGGGGCCAGACCGCTCCCGCGGGGCCCCGTCGCGGCGGGGCAGGCACCCACAGCGGCCACAACTTCAGCGCCCGCGGCTCTGGCCGCGGCCGGCCCGCGGCAAAGTTACCGAGGCGCCCGGCTGAGATTTTTGCGGTTTTTTTCGGTTCTTTATTCTCTTCTCCCCCGCGCTGTCCGCGAACTTTCGACATCGTCCTGCCCGGCACGCAGCCACCGCCTCCTTAGCAAACAGAGCGGCGCTCGGGGCAGCGGGGCGGGAAGGAGACGCGAGCGCTTGGCCCCCGCAGGCGGCGGCCGCCCCCAAACTGCTGGCGGCGGAGGGGCCCGGCCGCCTCGCCCTCTAGCGGGCGAGAGCGGCGGCGCCGCCGGCTGGGCGTGACTTTCCGAGCTCCCTTCAGCCCGCCCGCCCGCCGGGGGGACCGCGAGTCAGTCAGGGAGCCGAGCTGAGCTGGGACTAGCGGCGGCGCCGGCCGAGGAGGCTCCGGGATTACGGGTGCCCCCCCGGGCACCGGGGGAGGCGGGCGGCGCCCGCACGGCCCCGGGTCAGCGGCGCGGCCGAAGGAAGGCAGACGGACGGGCGGGCGGCCGCCGGCCACTTGGCACCCTCTTTCCCTGCCCTTAAGAGCGGACAGAGGGCGAGGAAGGGAGAATAGCCCGCGGGGCACCAAGTGCGGGAGTCCGGCTGCCCCCTCCTCACCTGCCCCACCGGACTGGAGGGGGGCGAGAGGGGCGCCTCCTACTTTGGCAAACACTTTGGCACTTTGCTGGATCCGGAGCAGGAAGGGCTGGAAATATGGGGAAAGTTGGAACTTGCCTGGTTACTTTGGCCGGACTTTTGCTGGCAGCGGGAGCGCAGACGTTCACAGGTAAGGAGTCGGCTCGCCAACCCGGGGCCGGGCAGCCTTCCTGGGGGCCGGGCGGCGGAGAGGCAGGGGGAACACGCGCACTTCGGAGGCGGTGGGGGTTTGGGTTTTTGCCTTCTTCTGTAGCTTTTTTTTTATTTTATTTTTTTTCCCTCCCCATCCCCCTGACGGGTATGACCCTTCGGAACCCCTGCGTGGATGGGGTGGCAAAAGTGTCCCGAGGAGGCGGCAGTGCCGGGACGCCGCTCGGCTGGCGCCCCTGAGCCCCGCTGGAAAGTCGAGGGGTTGGCGGGGCTCGGGCAGCCCTAGGGCAGGGCTGGAGGGACGGGCGAGACTCGGGCTAGCTCCGGCGTTTTTCCGCCGCCGACTTCCCGAAAGTTTCCCGCTGCCCCGGCGCGGGAGGCGGAGGGGCGAGGTGAGCCAGTCCCCGGCGCTCCGCCCGCTGCCGTGGCTGGCGGCGGGGAAGGAGGGCGTGCGGTGCTCCCCGGCGAGGCCCCGCGGCTCTGCCTGCTCGGCGTTGGCCCCGCGGCTCCCCGCCGTCGGCGCTGCCCGGAGGTGCGGCTGTGAGCGCCGGCAGAGCCACAGGGAAAGCCCCGGCCCCGCGCTCTCCACAGCCCCCAGAGCGTCACCTGAGAGGGCAGGGCAGAAGCTCATGCCCGCGTCTGATGGGTGCCGGCGTTCACAGCCAAGAGGAGTCCGGCGAAGTGCCCCGTCGGCGGCAGCGTTCCTCTGTTCCCCGAAGCCCCAGACCTGCAGATGGTTATCTTGATCTCGAGTCCCCCGGCTGCACCCCTGTCCTATTTATATGTTGGAGAAACCCGTAATTTTAGACAGAAATTTGGATTGTGAAATAGTTCTGTGTGCTCCACTGCAAAGAGTAACTTCAGAATTTTTTTTGGTTTGTTTTGTTCCTAATGTGAAGTTAGTGCAACTGAAAGCACGTTAAATTGAAGACATCTGGTCCTCAGCTCGTGCGAAGTGTGCTTTGATCTGGTGGGAAGCAATCCTTCTGACTCCTTGTTGCTCAGGCTGCAGAATAGTTTATATTTTGCATATTACATGTTGCTTCTATGCAGCACTGTTGCTAAACCAAGTTTTACGGCTAGGAATTTGTGGTCTGGTTTAAAACTTCTTAAAAATAATATTTAAAAATTCTGGTTTTATGTTTAGTTTCAGGGACCTCTTGTATATGTAGCTGCCTTTTCCCTAGCTTCTTGAGAGCCTTTTTACT
This sequence comes from Orthonyx spaldingii, assembly GCA_013397795.1. Taxonomy (NCBI): domain Eukaryota; kingdom Metazoa; phylum Chordata; class Aves; order Passeriformes; family Orthonychidae; genus Orthonyx; species Orthonyx spaldingii. The sequence goes on along the minus strand of VZTJ01002692.1, from coordinate 578,873 downwards.
GCAGATGAGACAGAAGATCTCCGAATAGAAAAATGTTTTGTTCCAAGGTGATATGTAACGATGAAATATTTTCCAAACATTCCTGTTAGAAGGAAGCTATGATTTGCAATGAATTATGAAACTCAGGTATATTAGCTCTACAACTCGTTACTGTTGGAAGTCTAGCGTCCAGACTTCAATGGGAGCACTTGCTTTATTAAGATAAATCTGTAACACATTGCTGACTTGTGTGAACTGTCTTACTTTTTGTTTAAAGTTACGCTGGGGTGACTTCTTCTGGATATTTAAATGGCTTGTGCATGCGATGTGCTGATACTGTATTGGGGTCAGCATTGAAGTGCTGCTCTTGTTGCTGAGGAACAATACCACGTAACTGTTTGATTTGTATCCGTTGTATTCATTTACCTGACACACACTGTGGAGAGAAAAGTGCTACAAACCGCAAGCAGTTCACCAATGGCTTGTGCATACAGTTATTCCAAGGGTGCAATTCCACACCTTCTGAAGCACTCAGTAACGAAGGCAGCTATTCACACACTTCCGTGAGATTGCAAAGGATGACATGGGATGCAAAATCTGCCCAGCTTTCTCCCCATGTGTGTATATGTACATGTATGTTAAATATTGAAGATAAAAGATTATTTGTGAAGATGTATGTACCGATTTTTTTTTTGTTTTTAAAATGGATTCTTAGCACTTGGAACAGTATTGATGAAATTTCGATATTTGTACTTTACCATATGAAGCTTGTGTTTGGGTGTCATTTTTGCTTGGGGGGAAAAAAGCTGTTTCTTTTGTTAAAACCTTGATGCATTAGTGTCATAGAAATTAAATGACAGAAAAATCCATCCTTGAGTTGGGTAGTTATCTTTTCTGTTAGCTGTCCCTTAGTGCTGATGAAAGTTGTATGACTAACCTATGAAAAGTTTAAAAACAAAGAGAAAAGAAACAATGGCAACTCCACACATGTTCTAAGCAAAGAATAGCAGTGTGCAAGTTACGTGCCTTCGGCATTTATAGTCCCATTTTTATTTTTACCGTTTTCTAAACTGACTGATTTGTTTCACAAAGATTGGTTCTAATTTTACATTCAGCTATTGTCTTATTTGAGTTTCTTATTTAGAAAACAACCTTACTGAAAGATCAGATCTTGGCTTTTTAAGGCCTGGGAGCTTTCAAGTAATCTTTCGAAAGCAGCTTAACAGTTAATAACAATGAGATTTTCTCTGTGTCCTTAACTAAAGATTTTAAAATTCTGGATTCATCAGTTCAAGACGTAAATGATCTCAAGAATTTGAATTCAAGAGATGTTACTGAAAACATTGTCTTAAATGGACAGGGCTACTTATCCTAAGTTTTTGAAAGTAGCTGGGCTCTTTCTGCAGGATTAATTTTGGTGTTTTTTTACTATTTTTTAGTTTCTGTTTGAGAAACTATAGCACACCTAATTTAGCTGGTTTTGTTTATAATTTTAGCAAAATGTTATTAAGTTGATCCCATATGAAGACTGAATGCATATATTACAAAAGTCCCTGAAAAGTGGTGTTCAGTCATAGAAAATGCCACTTGACTCTGCTGTGTTCCTTCTTCCACCTCCTTGGTAGATTATTCAGGCTAGGGAAAGCAATTCACTCCTGTAAGGGATTTAGGTCAAACACAGAGACATGGGAAGTTAGAAGGGACACTGTAAACTTAAATATTTGATCTCACAGAAAATGAAGGGTCTGGATGGGATGATTTGTGTCACATACAAAAACGGGGAGCTGAAATTGAAAGCAAGGAAATATGTAATAGAACTTGGAAACTGTGTTTTTATGAAGGCATTTGTGTTCAGGTAGATGTAAATGTGCACACAGCTTGAATTCTGAAATTGGTGCTTCTCTTACAGAGGGAGGGCTATTATTAGTCTGTTATATTCTCTTTTGCTATGAAAAGCACCGAGGTTGTATATTAACACTCTTTGTATGGCACTCGTTTAAAAAGTTTTAGTTTTTCTCTGAGAAGGAATGAGTCCTGTTGCATTGAGAGGGATGGACAGACTGACTAAAAGTACTTGCAGGAGGCCGTTCGTAATGAACCAGGACTAGTGGCAATTACGAAGAGAAGAAGAGGAGGAGAAATGCTGTACAAAACTTGAAAATTACTTTTCCTAGTGAGTACTAAAGGTTTTACATAAAGAATAGTAATCCTCAAGTTATTTCACGGATTTAAAATACAAAACCTTGCATTCTGAATAGATGTTGTGCCTTAGATTCATCTGCTCATTTTTGGGTGTAGGCACTTTAAAAAGAAGGAGCACATTTTCCAGAAAAGAGATGTAAGGAAGAAGTTTGACATACTGAAGTTGAAACTTACTGTGATCACGCTGATGTTTGGTGACTGCAGAGAAAAGAAAGAATATAGGTTAAGTCTTCATAGGTCTTATCCTAGCTAAAATGAAGCTCCTGGCAATGTCTAGAAAATAAGTTTCTGGTACAATCAACTGTGTTTAAGGAGATTTCTCAGAGTATTCAGGATCTTTGTTTGAAAGTCTGTAATAGCTTTTCTGATCACTTTAGCAAAAAGAACTCCAAGTGTAGTTATATCTCACTTTAGCAAATTCTGCTTTTGTTTGCATTGTTTATTCCACCTGCTTTTCTTTCTCTCCACACATCCATCAAGTCTGTATTCCTGCATCTTCTAAGGGAAGTTACACATGCTAGTGAAAATGCAGCTTTATTAGTGGTTGATGCAGTTGTCAACTTATCTACAAAACTGTTCCAGCTATAGCATGGACTTGGCCTCACTAAACTGTGAGAGCTGTGGGGGAAGATTCTCAAACCAAACTTCCTGCTGTTCAGAGATTTTTGCTGCTGCTATTACAGCTGTTAGGTGAATAGGTGAACGACTTGATTTCTGGTTATCATCTAAGAGTATTCATATTTAAAATACTCCAGCAAATTAATGGAAGCATTTTGAAAAATCAGCTTCTAAATGTGATGTTAGTTTGGTTTTTTTTTCCCTTGAACTTTTTGCAGTTATAACAAATGAAATAAAGTTTGTGTTCCTGTGTAAACTGGGATGTACTTTAGAATGCTTCAGGTAAAAATGAGTCAGGGCTTTGGAAGTCGCACAGCTCATCGAAAAAGAAACTGTGTGGTGGGCATGGTTTTTTAAAAATGTATTTTAGTTAGCTGTTCTGGTTTCAAAAGATAGCAATGAAACATCATCAGAGATTAAAAATAAATTCTACAAAATATTGCAAGGATGTAAAAACACTAGGCAAAAAAAATTCTATGATGTTAATTTGGTCTCATGATTTAGCAGTTGTCAGAATTCATGAGGAAAACAAATCACAGTGCCCTGAAAAAATATAAGCTCATATAATTTATGAAATAATAGAGTATTTAGTACTCACAGAAGTTGCTAGATTGACAGCTGGAGAGACCAAATCCCCAAGCAAATCACAAAACATGTTAGGTTAGAGTGAGCAAGCTTCTGAACTCCATGTCAGTAATGTCATTTGAGTCTGACCTGGAGACATGTGGGGATGGTTTATTTCTCATGTGCGCTCACCCGTGCCCTGCGACGGTCAGCGAAAATGTCAAACAGAGGAGTTTCTGGTGGCCAGGTCAGTTTTACACGTTCCTGCTGAGACGGTCCCTTCAGTTTGCATCGTTGGATTCAGCTGGCGGGAAGAAAATAAATGCAGACTTGATGGAACAAAGTCCAATGATGTTGTGGGGTCAGGATCTGTGAACTGATCCTGTATTTCACGTGTTGCAACTTTATGCTAAAGGAAATGCTTTTTGAGAGGGATATCTCTAGCATTTCAAGCTTGTTCGTGTCACTGTCAAACACTTATTTTTACGCTATATCACTAAGTTCTGAAGATGTTTCCCCAGGAAATGACATGCAATTATGAACCTTTCAGCTCACAATTATGACTCTTGTGTAAAGAAGTAGTAGTTTTGAAAATTTTCCCAGGAACAAACTGTTCGTTAATGTGTGAATGCAGCTGAATTATCTGCTCATTTTCTGTAGGAAAAATTGAGAATCTTCTCCTTATTTCATTTAATTTCATTTGATTTTGTTGTAACTTCTAGTTCTGTTATTTCTGATGTGTAATGTTAAGTGTTAAAAGAGGATTTCAAGACACTGAAACCAACTTGGAGCATATGGTCATATATTTAGGGGGAAAAAAAAAGGTAGCAATAAATTCTCCTATGTCAATCTGTTCAACCAAACGTATTCACATACTTCTTTCTGAATGTTGTAGTGTCTTCCAGAGTTTTGCCTGCTGTGATCTGCTGCTGATCACTAGGTGTAGCTGCATCTCTAAATCCATTTTTCTAAGCATAGAAAGAGAAAGGGCTGTAAGCTGGGCTTTGTGAGAATGTAGGTGTGTTTGGAGCTGGGGAGGTGTGAAAATAGATGATGGATTTTTGTGACCTAGAGAATTTTAATCTATTGGTGGCTTGTTTGCATCAGTTTGATTACAACACAAATGAACTTTTAATTACTTGTAAAAAGGCTGATTTCAGTATCAGTGTTAGTATTCAACAGAAAAAAGAATGAATGCTCTAATATGACAAAAATACATAATAAAATGTATGAAACTACAGAGAAATTGTTGGTACTTACCTAGTGTTTTAAATGCAAGAATTATTGCTGCAGAGATCTGATTAGCTTTTCTTTAAGGATCAATCAAGATGGTTAAGATATAACCTTAAGTTTTGTGTGAGTACCTGTCTCCTCACAACCTATTAAGAACCTTTGTGATCCATTCAAAATAATTATCTATGGAGATGATGTTGCTGTCAGTGGAATTCTGTTCTCCTTTTGGCATAAGGAGGTGTTGTGTTGGTTTTTAAGCCACCTGGCTTCCATGAATGCTGCAAGGAGGTACAGAGGGTAAGGTGCCACATATGCTTTAAAAATGAAGGAAAGACATTTTTGTGCCCAGTTTTCTGACAGTAATAACAGTAAAAATTAAGGTGTGTTTATGCCTGTAAGACATACCCACACTCAGTATCTGCAGAGAATAGGAAAGAAGTGTCTCAGCCAGAAGTGTCTGACTCAACAGTGACCCTTTGCCACATAAGGAGCAATGGTACGAGAAAAAAAAAGTAATGATCACAATTGTTCAGACAAAACCATGGTAATATGAGCAGGAAGGAGTTCTGAAAGCAGGTTAGACTTAGTGTGTTTTGCGGGGGGAAAGGTGGGAAGGAAGGTATAGCATTTGCTGGAAGAATGGAAGAGATGATCCTTACCAGAAAAGATGTAAAAAGAAAAATAATCTGAAGTAAAAAAGGCAGCTAAATGACTTGTGAAAAACAAGTGAATGTATAACTATTGATATCTTTTTAGTTTTATTATCTTAGTTTTCAACACGTTTGTTTTTAATAATGTATTCAAGGCTCAAATATATCTTCTGACAGCTTTACATAGCAATAGTTGATCATCTTTACACATATGATTAAATGTAATGATGTTAATGAATCTAATTTTTTTCTGTGAAATGGTTTAAATCCACCATTTTGCTTATGAATATGTTTGTTTTTCCCCTCCCCACCCCCCATGTGTAATCTTCCCTGATTTAGAACAATAATTTTTGTTAAAATTAGTGGGGTTTTTTCAGGGGTAGATTAGCTTTTTTAATCGCTCCCCCCTGCTTTTTTGTCTTTCTAATCTTCTTCACTGTTAAGCTGTTATAAATATCTCTTACAGCATTTTTTTGTTAATCACTAGAAATGTGTTTTTGCTCTGGAATAGCTAACAGCTAATTACCTCTTTCATCACTTCAGCTCTTCATCTTCTAGGAGAATGAAAAAGAGCATCACATGCCTGTATTAGAGCAGATTTTTTTTTTCCCCACCACACATATTTTGGGGAGATTTTTTGCTTGTTTGTTGTTTGGGTTTTTTTAATGTTTAAGGCATGGTTATTTTGGGAAAATTTTCAGAAAGATCATGCTTTATTATCTTGAATCCTGTCACATCTTTTATCCTGAACTCTAAAATCAAATATGGTCTAGACTATTTATAAATAATGTAGTGGATAGAATACCTTTGTCAGTGGCCCTTTGTTTTAATTCTGTAGCACATAAATATAGGCTCTTTAGGTGAAAGAACTGTTTATTTGTGCTGATAAGATTCTAACATAAGATTGTGGAGGATATTACAGCAGTTTCCGTGTACTTTCAGGTGGATAAATAGTGGACCAATAACCTAATACTTAAGTTTGCTTGATGGAGTTGTTGTTAGAGATAAATTGAGTGGCTATTCACTTTTTTTTTCTCGTGAATATACATTAGACTGAGTAAATAATTTCCACCCAGTGGAAATGTGCACTTACATACTTGTGTATATGCCTGTAACCTTTGTACTAGTTTGTATGTCTGTGTCTTAAAGTTGATGAATTATTATCCATTACCAGACCTTTGCGTTTTTCATGCTGTACTTGAAGCAGAGGGGATTGTATTTTTTTCCTCTCTCTGTGGCCAAATAATTCCTTATTTTGGGGGCTGATGCTTGATCAGTCTGCTATGGCTGATACAGTAGTTTGTGACCAAAAAGTGGTCATCTGTATGCACATCTTAAAGTTTTGGTTACCAAGTCTACATAGTTTCTGAGGCTCGAGTTTCTCATAGTTTCTGCGAAAAAGGATCTCCAGGTTTGACAAAAGAGTGTTATACCAGATTATATCTCAGGGAGATGTTTCCCAAAGGGATTCATATGGTCCTCTACCTCCACAGACATTTCTGTTTGTCTCACTTCTGCTGTTTTTACCTTCATGGCTTTTAACTCTTCTAACAAACAGTTCAGCGAACAGTTGAAAACAAACAGGAAAGTCAATTGCCATCTCAATGAACTGTGTAAGGCACCATAGCAGACATAACTGTTTTCTCTGTAGCTGCTTAGTATGGTTGCTCTTTCTTCTTACATGATTTGGACATTTTTCTTGTTTGAAAAATTTCATTGTTGCTTCTTCCCTCTTCCATCCTTCTAGTAAATAAAATTACTGTCAGAAGTCCAGTGTTTCCTAACAACTGTACAGCCTGCTCAGAGTATGCTCAAAGGTATGGCAGAAACTTGCAAGAAGATCTATTTGTTTTAAGGTGTTTGACACTATTTGCACACTTGTAGGACTATGTGTAGCATATTGTAATTGCTGTGATGTTTCTGTCAATCAGTGTAATTCAGGAACAACAGTGTTCTGATGATTATTTTGGAAGTTAATAGTGTTTCTATATATATATTAACTATATATTATAGTGTAATACCTCTTTTTTACTTAACTCTTTTAAGATATGTCATAAAATCTTAACCAAGGAACTATTTTCTCTCAGTGAAACTTTCTGAGCCTGGAGATTTTTCTGGTTCCCTGTTGGGATTCCATAGCCTAACATGAACCATGCCCCTGGAGCAGAGCACAGCATGAAGAAAATATGTATGTGTGTGTGTGTGTGTGTGTGTGTGTGTGTACGCGCATGTATATTTTAACTCCTGTTGTAATAATTGCTTAGTGATCAGAACTCCCACATAAGTGTGGGAGATCCAGATTTAACTGTGCTCTGGCATTTGACTGTGTCATGGATGAGGATCTTCATAACCAGACTAGTTGGAATTTGGGTTTTTTTCTTCATGGTTAAGAAATCTGCTAAATTTCCATTTACAAAAAAAAGTATAAAAAAGGAAGGTGACAGCTCAGAACCCCAAAACAAATTTGGAGAAAATCTACAGCAGCCGCCTGTCACCACCTCTAACTTCAGTTTTCCCTGGGAACTCAAAAACATGGTTAAATACTGTCACATGTTTATGAGATGAAGGCAGTTATGGACATTTCCAGGAACCATAGTTCTCAGTAGGGTAGTTCTTATGTTAATGACTGAAAATTGCTATAGCCTTTTTCCTTTAATGTTATCTTTTTTGAATTCTGCAGAGTAGATGAAGATTATTTTACAAAGCACTCCATTCAACACTTTAATATAAGCACTTTATATAACACATCACTTAAGCTGTTTTTCTTTTTAACTTCTGCAGAGACAGCTTGATACTGAAGTGATGCCCTCTTTACCATGTCTGAGAGATGTCATCTTGACTCTGCCCTAGCTCAAGGGAACACCTTTGCAAGCAACTTTCTAAATAGGAAAGAAACCTTTTGGGGTGAGGTCTGTGAGCATCACAGATCTTTTGTCGGAAAACCAACAAAACCGAAAGACAACTAAAGTTAATACCTATTTAAAACTTTAGAGGGTGAAAATGTGAAATGGAAGCCCGTATGTTGCCCAGCATTAGTACCTACTGTTTATAGCGACAGCAAAGCACATGGATTGAAGACCACATGTAAAGTTCATGAGGTGTGTTTTATTTACTTTTGCTTCAAGAATTGTTATTAGAATTGCTTCCATAAAACTAGGCTAGTAAGGGATTTATGTGAATTAGCGTAGCACTTTAATTTGTGGATTTGGAAAATGCTGGGGTTTGTTTTATTTATTTAAGACGAACACATACCCTTTAAAGCAAATATGCATTGAAATGACATAGGGCCCAGGAGCCTGAGACAAGTTGAAATACTCTCTTGACAAGTAACACCCCTGATTTCTGCAGCAGCTGTGCACGACCAGTGGCAGCTTCAGAGCTGTATCTTTACATGTACAACTGCTCTTCGGAAAGTTAATTCATGAGAATCTGGTACTTCTTAGCATCCTGAATTTTGGGCAGTTAAATGTTGTCCTTGTTATAAACTTTCCATGGCCACAGAAAGGAGTGAACATAGAAACCCTTAAAATGGTCTTGAAGTCGTAGCCCAGTATGTAGCATAAGGTTTTCTGTGCAGGGAAAGGATGTGGAAATAACACCTTGAAAATAATTTTTCTTAGCTATTTCTGTTCTATTTTCAATCATAGACAAATATACTGTAATGCCTGTGAGCTGATTCACTGGCAGATCATTGCTGTGAACTTCAGCCTTATTCACCTGTACCTTCTTGTGTCATGTAGTGGAGTTGGAGTATTGAAGAACAGATATTAATTCTGACTTGGAGTAGGAGTGAAGCATATGTTCAGACTGAGAATTTCAGATAAAGACTGTCTGGGCTTTATCTAGATGAATGGCCAAGGTCAACTCAAGGGGAATTAGGGAATGTAAATGGTGCATGCATTGTCTGCTGCATTTGAAATTTTTTCTCTGATTTCTACAGAGAAACAGATACAGCCTTTGGAGGTCTAAATTTTTATTTTGGAAGATATCTGTAATGACTTGGTGACCATTAGAAATGAAAAGCAGCAGCTGTGGAGTCATTCTGGCATCAGTCAGAAACTACTTCAGATGTTTTGGTTACATGCATTGGGTTGCCATTTAGTCTGCAACATGGAAACTTATATTTTTAAAGTGACTGCTTGTCTGTCAGTTCTCTGGAGTCCCTTGCAGAAAATGGAGCCAGTTTCTGATGTGTAGCCCAAACCCCAAGACTGCAGTGAGAACTGTCTGTATTTTTGAGTTATGTTCAATTTCAAAATGAATGTAAACTTGCAGTTTCATGAATTGGTCCACAGTAAATCTCCTTCAATCAAGCAGTATCTGACACCCTTGTTTGCTTCAAATCAGTGCTCATAGTGGGTGGATCACAGCTTTGCAAAGACACTCTGGGAACCACTCACTGGCTGTGAGTGAAAAATCTCACGTTTCTAGAACTCAGTCTGTTGAAGTCTTCACAAACTGCAGAGTGTCACACTAGATGTGTAGCAGTGAAAAATTAATTCTTGCTTGTATACCAGGATTAGAGGATGTGTATTTCTAGACCTTTGGGAGCAGAACTGCAAAAATGGGATCTGTATGCTTGAAACCAGCTTTGAGCAAATATGTGACATGGACCAGCAGCCCCATTCCCATGATTTCAGTGCTTTGACTCTGCCCAGTAGTCTAGCAATAAAAGAAAAAATTGGCCAATTACAGTAATCTTCCAGAGCTGTGTACTGTGGAATTTTGTGCAGAGGAAGAGTTCTTACCTGCTCTCAGTTCTAAAATTGTGCATTAGAACAATGTATTCCACAGCAAACAAAATACATCTTTAACAAGGCTGTTAACCACCAGGCCACCTTTAAGGATGCACTGCTTACCTGCCACCTCTGGAGCTCTCTCCACCTGCTTTTCACTGTTCATGTCGGCTCCTCATCACTATATTCCACAAATAGAATCGTAGAATGGTTTGGGTTGGAAGGAGACATAAAGATCTTCTAGTTCCAACGCTCTTGTCATGGGTAGGGACACCTCCCACTAGACCAGGTTGCTCAAACCCTGTCCAGCCTGGCCTTCAACACTGCCAGGGTTGGGGCAATTACAACTTCTCTGAGCAACCTGTTCCACTGCCTCACCAGCCACACAGTAAAGAATTTTTTCCTAGTATCTAATCTAAATCTACTCTCAGTTTGAAACCATTTCCCCTTGTCCTATCACTGCACTTCCTGATGAAGTGTACCTCTCTGGCATCCTTGTAGGCCCCATTCACATACTGGAAAGCTGCTATGAGGTCTCCATGCAACTTTCTCTTCTCGTCTGAATAATTTTCTTCTGCCACCTCCATCCTTTGGGCAGCAGTGCTGGTGAGAGAGCTGAGCCTGCAGGATGGCAGCTCTGATGTGGATTTCCTGTGTTGCTGTGGGGCACTTTTGCCCTTACAGTTTGGAGAACTATGTGCATGTTTTCAGAAAGCTGCAACGCCTCTGGGCAGCTATGGAAGCTTGGGGATACAATTCCTGACTGCCTAAGTATCATTCATAACTTGTTAGGGGGTTTGCCTTTTTTAGTTTTCTTTTAGACAGATAAGACTAAAATGGTCCCAGGCATGTGCTAACACACATGATAGCAAAGCATGTGCTTATGAGTAAATACTGTGAGCAAGTGAAGTCTTAAGTCCTGCTTTGCAGTGAGTACATTCACACTGAACACTTGATAGCAACAGCAGGTAGTGCTGGTGGGGAATGAGATACAGCGGCCAGATCTAGATTTCAGACCAGATGGACGTTGTTCATAATATTATTTGGGTGTGAGTGGTTTTTACTAGAGTGTGAAGTAAACTGATGAAGATTTTTTGTTTGTTTGTTTGTTTTTCAAACTAAAAAGAATTAGTAATACTGGGCCTCATTATACAAACGCAAACATAAAACCTCGAGATGAATACAGTCAGTTTTGGGCGTACTGTCAAAGTAATTACAAAAAGCTCCTGTTGGCACGATAATTGCAAGTAAGTCAGATGTTGACACAAGTTAGCATGGACACACCAATATTGGCATTTTGTAGAAATGTAGTTGCACATATAGTTTTCTGGAAATTGGAACAGCACTTTTCAAACACAGCAATTGAAACTTTAGTTTCTTGTTAAAAGTAGAGTGTTTTTTTAGCCTACCTTTGAAAACTTACCTGGAGTATTTTTCGGTGTGAGCAATGTGCCATTAAGTAGCATGCTACAGATACTAGCTCTTCTTAAAAATCTTTTGGGCACTGTTTGTGGGAGAAGATGACAAAGAATCTTTTATTATGCATGTCTGCTTCCATTCTTAATATATACAGAATAAATGTGGTTTGCAAAGATTTGGAAGGGGGTCGCTTCTTTATTAAAATATTGCAGTTAACTATTGTATAATATAGTATCCATACCTTGGGTTAACCTGAGTTTGCCCATGCTGATATGTTAATTTTGGCCCTTGTTTCTGTGCACACTTCTAATGCATATGCAGTGTATTTTTCACTACCAGTACATATTTTTACCAGTTAAAATTATGCTTTAAGATGAGCTCAAAAGTTGCCACTCTGTACTTACTGTGCAAATTATTATTGTGATTGAATACATGAGCAGGCTGCTGGCCATGCTCACATCATCCTGTAGAATGCAATGTATTTCACATTAGCAGAAGCTGAAGTGGTCTATTAAAGCATTCAAGCTCTCACTCCCATATTGAGAGCAACAGATTCCTTCTTAATCCTCATATGGCTGATGTCTCTGCTGGAGTGTTAATAGATAGTCTAATTTGTGAGCTAAATTACTAATTGTATTATGAGCCTAAACCTTATTAAGCCTTTTGTGTAGAATTAGATCACAAGCTTTGGGAAGCTGAATGCTGGTTGGGTTCTGTCTCCTCTCTTTAATGACAGGAGCAAGTTTTACTGGCATCTTTTCTTCAGCACTACATAGCTCTGAGACTGCAGCTGATTTCTTTTGCTGGCTTCTACAGTATCAACGGAATCATAAGATAGAAAAGCAGGGTGAATTTTAAGAAAAGCTGAATGTTTCCAAACAGGTCTCAGGTATCTGAAAGCAGTACAATTCAGTGTTTAGCTGAGGTGAGGCTGTGATTGGGACTAGAAAAGGATTACTCTGATCTTGTGTACACACACTGGGTGCAGGTCCACCTATGTGCGAATAGTTCAGATTGTTCAAAGGCTGTGTAATGGCTGCAGTTGTGTAACAGGATAATGGATTTAGTAGAGGTATGTTCCTGTAATAGTTCAGGTAGATGAACTCTTAACTTAAACAAGTCACTCAAATTAGATTTTTGTTTCTGAAGATGCTCACTACCCACTTAGAGATGGAAAATAGTTGACTTATCACGTAGCTATGCAATAGATTTTATGAGCACTCCTCATCTGTTTCTGTTCAAATCTGTCTGTTTTCAGAGTTGGTTTGTGCTCCCCACTCTGACTTTGCTCTGGAGTCAGCATGCTAATGCAGCCCGGTTGAGGATGGAGCTAATTGCCTCCAGCAATGAATCAGTAATAAACAAACAACATGAGACTTAGTGGATTTTGACATCACTTGTGATAAATTTTTATGTTGATGTGGCAGATGACTGTGAACTACTGTGCCTTTGATATAGGAATATTGCACCCAGGGCAATTAATTTTCTTTAAGAGAAAATATTTATAGCTACTCCATACATTTTCCTGTGCATACACAAGATAGAGTTACAGTGGTATTGAGTTTTACTCTCTGCACTTTATGCATAACAGAACTCTAAGCTGTTGTGAGAAACTAGTCTGTTTCACACCTGAAATTCTCTGAGCTCTGTATGTACTTACTTAATGACTTTGCTTTTTACTGTTGTAAATTAATGCCATTTGACGTGCATGAGTAATAAATGAAAATAATAGGCCATATAGCTTTTATCACATCATCTTATATTTTTAAAGAGCTTTTTCTGTTTCTATGCATTTGATTTAGTGTTTCTGCATCACATTTAGTAATATACTTTTTAGAGTATAGTACTAAAAAAATAGGTGTTTGTCCTAAGGGAGAGAAAATCAGAGGCTTCAGCATTGGACTGTTCCATGTACATTGGTTCTCTTGAATTACATACTGTGTATTTACTGTGGTATGGTGAGTAGAGCAGCCAGAAGTCATTGCCAAAAGCTAATGGTCTTCAGGTGTGTTCTGTAGAAGTCTGAATTGGTTAGGAGTTTCTGTGTAGCTCCCAAATTTATTTGTTTTTTGAAATATTTGGTAGGTGAATAGTTTTTGAGGGAATTTTCGTGTGTTTTAAAAAAAAATCTAGTATTTACTTAATCAAATACAGTGTGTCTGGAGATGAAAACTTGAAGAAAGGCTCTACATTCTAAATTTCTATTGAAGAGGAGTAATCATGCTGAAACTCACAATTGGCCTTGTCTACCTTTTGGTAGCAAATGCAACTCGCACTGGCTTAGATTTGCAGATTAAGTAATTTTGGGATCCAGGAATGAGAGAACTTCAGAGGTTTTTGCATGCTTAGTCAGAAGCATGGCTAGGAATGCGGTGACTGTTCCAAATCAGGCAGCTGCTTCTGTAGCAGAGAATAATGCAGGTCATTGAGGCACACACTTCATTAGAAAGGCTGAACTTATGCTATAAACCCTAAAGGCCTAACCTGATGTCCTGGGAGGGACTAAAGTGGTAATGCTGTACATGTATTCAGAAAAGCAAGTGAATTCCTCTATCTCTAGACTGTGCTTAAAAAGTACTTTATAAAGAATGCCTTTCTATTCTGATTTTGTTAATAGTCTTGGTAACTTTTGTAGTCTGGCCCTGATTGATTTATTTAGGGGGGTGTGTTTGGTTTTGATTTTCTCGCTTGGGATAACAAGTGGTACTGAACATCAGTAGCATTCTTGTGGTGGTTTTCTTCATGCTCTTTTCGTACAAAAGGCCAGGAGTTTGTTGGCATAAACATCAAAGTTGTGTATATATGCATTTTTGTTTGATCTAGTACACTGCCTTTCTTTTTCTTTTTTTTTTCTTTGATAAGGATTCTTCAGCACCTTTAATAAGTGATTTCACGAGTGGGCTGCTATACAGCCGTGGCTGGGAGCTGCACTACACCCATCCTTCCAAACAGCATCCAGCCCTGCAGATACAGACAGAACCATTCCACTTGTACTTTCACACTTACTATGTAGGAGACAGACAGTAGAAGCAAAAGCTTAATCTTAGAACCTAACTTAAAGAAAAACACAAGTAAAAAGAACCAGACGTTCTGCACCAGTTTTGTGGGGTTCTTTTTTCTTTCTTTTTTTTCTCCCTGTAAATAAACTTCCATGATTATGAGAGAGGGGATGGGAGGACAGTTGTGAGATAACTACCTGCTTTACAGTGCTAATTATGGTATGTATTACATATTAATAGGGAATTTTCTGTTGCCACAGGCAGAATCTCCCAGTGGGAGGTACAGGAGAAAGCTGTCTCAGAAGCAGGGAGCGATGGAGAAGCCTGACTCTGCTCTTGTGTATGGTGGCAGCCCGGGAGTTGGTATTGTTCATTGAGGCTGGGGGGGTTGCTCTGACAAACCCTGGAGTGTTGCATCCTTGCCGTGGAAGAAGCTAGTGCTGTACTGGCTCAGAGAGAACTGAGCTCTGAGCGAGGGAATTTGTTCCAGAAGTTTTCCAGGGATTACTACCACTGTCACTGCGTGAAATGCAGGGACAGTTTGTGCATGGACATGAAGCTTTATAAAAGCATTGCAAACTAAGAGCTTTTCAAGGTACATTTAGTTGCAGTGCTTTTCTGTTTAGATTGCTTATGGTCTCCTATATTGCATTTATGCCATGGGAGTTTGAGAGCTGTGGCCTTGGTGTTTATTCCTAAAGGAGGGAACACTTGTATATTAAAAAAAAAAAAAAAGGGAAGAAAAAAGCATAACTCTGTGGTTGTTATGTTAAATGAATTTTAAAGCCAGTGAGAAGAGACATTCAGAGATGAGAATGCTAGGGGGGAGAAATGAAAGCACATTGAAGCTGTTTCCCCTTGAGGGCTTTAGGCAGGATTGAGAAGTGGTGCATACTGAAGCCTTGTTTATAGTCTTTCACTTACTGTTAATAAAACAGGGATGTTCTAAAAGGTTTCCATAATTAAAATGCAGTCCTTGAGTATAGTGCATTTTCTGAGTGGTCTAAAGCCCTGCTGCCTCTCAGACTGCTTAAATCACTATTTATAAAAAATGCTACAGTGGACTTAGTGTTTTGAAGTTGTTTTCGATCAGAATGATGTTAGAAATGTTGGGTATTGAATAAATGAAAATAGAATTTATGGGAAAGCTGATAGGCGTACAAATTGACTGGTTAGTAACTAATTACCAGTAAAGAGATTGTTTTTGCCTTCTCTCTTTTTTTCCATAATTGGCTGAATATTAATAAATTAGGTTTATTTCTGGAAAACAGCAAGTTTTAATGGTCTGACAGAACTTAATAAGAAAAAAGCTAAAGAATTAGCATAATAAATAATTATTGCTTCCAGGGTTTTTATTGTTAGGATAATAAAATGTTAAAAAGCAAACCACTTGAGTAGAAAGTAATTGCACTGACAAGCACCACACAGCTAGCATTCACAATAAAGTAAACCTTCTCTCAATGTCAACCTGATTTGCTATCCACATAAATGCTTCCTCACATTATGGAAATGTGCTTTTTCTATCAACAGAAAAGAATAAAACTCCTGGCATCTAATTAATCTTGTCTGACATTTGATTTCATACTCAGGTTAAAACACAAGGCAGGTGGGTCTGTTTTTCCCCCCCTTCATGTGCATGACCACAGGCAAATCTCTCCATTAATGTCAAGCTGCATCTATTTGTCTGTGCCTCTGCCACATGTCAGTCATTAATGCATTAGCATCGCTTGGATTTGGTTCACATGCACCAGTTTTCTTGTCTGGAGGGCTTGGTAAATAGGGAACTGCAAGGCTTGAGCTCTACATCACAAGCATTTCACCTTGACCCTCCCTGTAAAGGAAGGGGGATTCTACTGTATAGGAAAAGGATTAGAAGTGGTAATTTGTAGCATTGGGAGTTTCTGAGTTGGTATGATCAAGGAGACGAAAGAAGCAAAACCTATTGGGCTTTGACATTTTTATTGATTAAGAATGCTCTCGTTAAAGACTCAGAACTTTTAATAATGCCTACATGTATTACCTGCAGTAGTTTAGACTTGTTGATGGCAGGATTGTTTCTCTAAAGTGCACCAAAAAACTCAGCAAAACTGGTTTAGATGCATTATGGGTATTTTATTTTCTGAAGTTCCAGTTAATGGTTTCTGCCAGAGGCAGTGTGCAACACTTGAAAATGTGGTGGGTTTGACCTTGTATGCTAAAACCTGGGTAACTCCATTGTATTTTTACATACTTAGGCAGTACAAACATTTAAAAGGACAGTTAAGAACTTAGGTTCAAATAGGAAAATCTGTTCTTGGAAATAAAAGTGATAATACAAAGCCATTTCATAATTAAAATAACATGAGTATACTGAGAGATCTCTTCATTAACACAGTTTATGTATTAAAAGATTTTCTAGTAGGGTTTGCATGCAAAATCCTGTGGTATTGGGAAATAAATATTTGCTTACGTCAGAAAGTATTAGGAAGAATCAGTTTTGTTTTGCCGACTAAATGCAGAAAGTAAAAACATCACTGGTGAAAAATGTCTGCTTTTGGTTTTTTATATTTTTTAAAAGCTAAATTCTAAGGTTTTGTTTCTAGTGCCTGTCTCTTACATAGTAAGTGTGAGTGAAGTGGTTTGTCTGTATCTGCGGGGCTGGATGCTGTTTGGAAGGATAGGTGTAGTGCAGCTCCCAGCCATGGCTGTATAGCAGCTCACTCTCGAAATCACTTATTAAAGGTGCTGAAGAATCCTTACCAAAGAAAGAAAAGAAAAAAAAAAAAAAGGCAGTGTACTAGATCAAACAAAAATGCATACATTACAACTTTGATGTTTATGCCAAATTGGTTTATATGAATAGTGTGCTACCAGAAGGTAATAGGCAAAAATTGTAAATGAGCCATATTCTCATTATGATGAGCACTGCAATGAGTAGATAGCTACTTCATACATCACCTGCTTCTGAGCAGTGACAGGTAGAATCTGGCGCTAGAGGAATTAGCATTTAGACCTAAAAAGAGAGAGATTTACTCATGATTGACTTTTGGCGACAGTGGCTTGCGGTCTTTGTTGTGTTTTGACTGTCTTTTGTAATCTTGAAAAGCAGCCTCGCCAGATGGAGGTAGAACATGAAGCCAGAAGATGCCAGACTCTGCCACATGAGGCTCGACTGTGAGATTCTTGCTGCCAGGTTTTTCCAGGATATTTCTTGACACACTCCACCTTCAAGAAGCAGATCTAGAAACTAAGAGGAGGAGCAGTAACACAACTTTGGTTCACACTTATTAGTCTCCTTCACCTTGAAGAACGAATATTGCTGTTCTGACAGCTTTTCAGAGACTGTGAAATGTAGATGTGGAGTTGGAGAAATGCCATCCCACTCAGTATCCCATGTTGGTAGAAGCAGCAGATTTTTTTAAGAGATCAGTTGTAATGCTTTGCATTTATGTGCTCCAGTGTCTTTTCGTTGCTTTTGGGAGAGTTTAGAGTCACAGAACAGTTAAAGTAGGAGGAGTCCTCTGAGGGTTTTCCAGCCCATCCTCTTCTCAGTGCTGAGAGAGTTAATTTCCAAGCTAAATGGTGTTGCTCAGGTTGTCCAGTTGAGTTTTGAGTTCTTTAAGGATGGAGGGACGTTCTGCAGCCTCTTTGCATTAAATGAACTTGTAAAATATGATCTCTAAAAATTTTTCAGTAAGTTAGCTAGTTCACTAAGTTTCATATTTTTGTAAATATTCCAGTGCATATTAAAATATAAAAGGTCAAAGTTAAAGGATTTTACTTTTAGGCTTCTGAAGGTACTGTGTTTGAAATGCATCTGTTGGGAAGGTCTTTCTTAATACCTTCCCACAGTGCTGGCAAATACTTTTTAAGGGTGTCAATAATATAAACTCCTGTTGCTTTGTGTCCTGGTTTTGTTCAGAATGAGTATGGTTGTACCAGTGACTGCTTCTGATTGTCTTACTTTTTCAAATAATAAAATTGTGATCTATATCAAGTAAGAGAGTTGCTCCAGAAAATATTTTGATTTTCAGATTCACGTAGCTTAAAGGCATAGACATAACTACTTTCATAGCAGAGGTTTTCATTCTGTGGTACCAGCATTCTTGTTTAATAACAGAGAATACTAGAGCTCTCCCTAACAAAGGTAATTTTTTCACTTAAAAAGTTCAGCAAAAAGAAAATACAGGACAATACTAAACAAAAAGCAAACTGCAGAACCAATGAAATGAGTAAAAATGTATTTAAAAAAATCCCAGTGGAGGGAAATCCGCAGTTGAAGATAAGAATTACAGATTTGTAACTGAGTTTTGTCCCAGATAACACTGGCAGGGAAAGCAAGGTCGTTACTCTTTAACTGTGAGACTGTGGGGAGTTTTAAAGCAGTAGAAGGAAGAATGAGTGATGCCTGTAGAGGAGTACATGGAAAGAAACAACGAGCACAAACATGCTTTTCTGATGCAGAAGAACTAGAGTTTATTATACCACGTCTGAAGATTTTTTCCTATAGTTTATTTGTTTCCTAATTCATGTAACTATTTATGGCTGCCATTTCAGTAGGGTTTAATAAATTCCAAGTGCTGTAGAAACCTGAACCTTTCTGTTTGTTTGGAGAACAAATAAAAAAAGACTCAGAGAAATGGGCCTGGCTAGACATGCTTAGATCCCCTTAGATCCCAGGCATCCTGCTATTCACAGGGGTATTGGTTCGTTTGAGACATATGTAACTTAAGTCTCCATTGCTGTTCTCTTTCCTTATTTATCTTTTTGGCATTAAATTTTGTTCTTGCCAGAAATGTGCTAAGTAATGAGATGACACATGATGGCCATTTCCAGGGGATTAAAGTTCATGTTTTCAGAGAATTCTAGAGTTTATAGTCACAGTAAAAACATCTTGCTAGGAATCACTGAACAGTGATAAGGTTATAGGTTATTCCGTGTTTAAATTAATTACCCTGTCAGACTTCTAATTAAGAGCTGGTGTGTTATAGCTGAGGTTTCACAAATTACTAAAATAAATGTCTATCTTGTTTCTTTTTTTCTTTCAGTGTTTTAGGAATCTCCATAGGCTCTGTAGAATCAACACCATGAAGTCAAAATTCCAGATGCAATTCTTGCACTGTTTAGAATTTGGGATTTTTTGTTAAAGTTCTTTAAAATATTGCAAAGGGGTTCTTTTTATTTAGTTACTGCTGGTTTAGGTAACAGCATGCTGATTTCGTCTTATGAGGGGATAAAATGCAGAAGATTAAGTAGCATGCTCTGCATGTAGTCACGTAGCTGCTGTATTTGTGTCTCTGTTTCCATGCACATGAACGCATAAATGCCAATTTTAAGAACTGTCAGTTCAAAGCAAGAGAAAAATAAGGAGTTAAAAAACACCACCACTTCACACTTGCACATCAATAGAATTGTGAATATTGGAGTTGGTGTACATAAAAAATATCTGTGAACATTTCCCCGGAGCTAACATTTGACCGAGGCCAGCAGGAAAATCAAAAAAACCCAAAACCAACCTCCTAAATTTAGAATCTCTTTTTCCATTTTCAGTCTCAATATTTGACACTCTTAGGATTCAACATACTACTTTTATTTAGCCTTTTTTTTTTCTGCATCAATATCCCATCCTTCTTGCTCTAGTGGTAATTGTGGCTGTTTGATGGAGTATTTCTTGCACGTGGGAGGAGGGCATTTTGAACAGAAGCTGCTACAACTTGAAGCTTCAAATTCTGGCTACTTTTACAGTGGCTTTTTTATGCCACAGACTGTTACTTTTTGTAGGACTGAAATTCATCCCTGCATGAATTGTGGACTGCATGTCCATTTTACTGGTCCTTTGGTTTTTTGTCAGTAGCTGATGACCAGAATGCCTTCACAGAAATATTGGTGCGGTGGTTTGTGTGTGTGGTGATGGACTTGGGTTTTTGGTGCTTGGGGAGAAGAGAGCTTTAGGCTGGGAGAAGCTTGGCTGCTAATGAAGGCTGTTGCCAACAGAGATGCACGAGTCTCCAAGCAGTGTTGATATCAGTTCCATGTATTTTTGGCTATAATTACATTGTATTAGAGTATTTTAATCTGTCTGATATGATGCTATTGGTACATGAGAGGTATTTGAAACATGAAGAAGACAGAGGGAGGATATGAACAGAACTGGGAAGAGAAAGGGAATAGAAAACACAGGGTTGAAAACTGCAGAGTAGAAGAGAAAGAAAAAACAAATGTGTGAGGAATGTGGAACATAAAGAAGTATTTATCTCATTTGTTATGTGTAGGAAAGGGAAAAATGACATTAAATGACAGGCAGCAAATAACTCAAAGTTTTCAGTTTATTAATGAAAACTAGTTATAGTATGTTGCAGCTAAACAGATTGCATGCTGTCTGAAGAGGGATTTTTTTGTGTGCACCTGATTACACCTGCATTTTGGTAGATTTGGTTCTGTAATGTGTGTCAGATTAATTTTTCAAGTTCTTGTGTGCATGTTGGCCATAAGTAGGTACTGTGTTGTTTCTTTCTTTGCAATGATAGTTTGCCCTTAAAAAAATCTTTAAAATTAGGAAACTTTTTTTTTTTTAAACTTTCCACACTTTTCTCGGTCTGGGCAACCCACTGTGTTTTTAATTGAGCATGAAATGAAAATAGATTTGTTTACTCACTTAGTTGGTGATACTTGACCTGTAAGTACTGGCCAAACTGCATTGGGGCAAAGTTTGAGGCTAATATGTTGCTCTTCTTTTCTTTTTGACATCCTTCAGAAGCCATAGTGTTTATAACTTAAAACTAAAGCATACAAACCCCAAATGAACAAACAAACCCCACATGGTGAGTTTAAAAAAGATATAACCATGATGCTCAATCCTTTTCCCAAGCTGGCTGATTGCACAAAGAAAATAACTGTTGTTTCAGAATAGTCCAGTAGATCTGTATATGGGATTATGTGGGTTGTCATTGTCTTTACAGAAGTCATGAGATACATATATGTACATACACATGAATTATATACTATTGAACTTAAGCTAATATGTTCTTATACCTATTTTAATGAATTCCAACATGTATGTGCATTACTGAAATAAACTGAGTTTTCTGCAGCTATGAAAGATCTGTATATATATTATGTATGTGAGTTCTTCAGGAAAATGTGGGAAAATGCTTCAGTCTTGCGTACTTTTGCTTTGTCAGTGAAAAATGTTTGTGTGGTGTATATAAGTTTAGTGACTGAAACATGATTTTGGATCTTATTTGGATGATTGTACAAAATAATTTACTTATTTAGTGTTTCTTGGGGTTTTTTTTATTTCTGTAGGGGAAATATGTGATTGAACAGGTACGTTTGCATTGGTGTTGCATATAGCCTCTTATGGGTACATTTATATGGAATGAATTATTTAAAATTCTGCCTTCTGCAGAAAATGCCCTCTATATTATGACTAAATTATCTTTTGACTTTAAATATTTATTAAGTATGTAGTGGAATTCCAGTGGTTAGTTGGTTTTGCTGCAAATGTGTAACATAATATAGTTTAAGGCTAGGTGGAACCGTTAGATCATGATTGCCCTTGATCTCTGGGGCACAAGTCAGAAATTATTGCTGAATGAAGAACAAGTAGTGCTGCACCTGTGAGCATCAGGAGAGGAGTGATCAGGAGTTACAGTGTGTGAAATCGGATTGCAGTAACTCCCTTTTGAATAGACACTGACAATGTGGCTAACTATTTGAAAAACACAGTATTATCTTGCTTTTAGGATTTGTGTATGAATAACTTTGCGTGATCTGGGTTAAGGTGTGAATATACATTGTACTGGCAGTTCTGTACCAGCTGTGCAGAGGGGGTTCTTGAAAGGTTCTGCGTGCAAAATTGCAGTGTGAGCCACCAGTGCTGGCAAAGCAGAGCAGGCAGCCCAGCTGGAAGGTATCCCAAGTGCTCTAGGAAAAGTATCTACACAGTCCTTATGGTGCCTTATGCTGTAAATTCCTTCTCTTGGGATTTTTTCTGTGTGTGCTTATCTTATGTCATATTTTAAATGGAATTCAGGTTCTGACTTCATTGTGCTCTGTGTTTATTACACTCCATTTCACTTTTATTGTCTATTGCAGGAGATTCAAGAAAATCTTTTGAGTTGGTCAAAAGACGATGGTTATTTTAAAAGATTTCCCTTTTCTCCACAGCATCTGTTACTGGGTGGTTTGCAGTAGCTGTTTCTGGTGCTGGCATCTTATAAACTTGAAGAAACAACAATAAAAACCCAAGAGACAGTGTAGAAGACATACACACAGAGACAAGAATTTGTTGCTGTTGGTGCGAATTACATTGCCACAGCTGTTGCAAGTTAGATGAGCATACATAAATGTGACAGCTATTGTGACTGTTTAATTTTTCTTTCTACTTTTTTAATGTTTAACCTTCAGTGATTCTTTCCCCCTCTTTGTGGTGTTACACAGTCCAGTTCTCATCTCCTGAATTCAAGTGCTGCTGCTTAGGGCTGTGATAGGCACTCTGACGCTTATGGATTCTCACTTTGCACCAAGGTGTTTCTGAAGAATGAATTCATGAGTGAAACAGAAGGAAGGCAGTGTTCTTTATTTACTTTCTCAGATGATCTCAAAGCAAGGATATTAACCATACCACATCACCTACCTCCCTTTGAAGCTTGTGACTAAATTGTAAATAGAGCCCAGGCTTTTTGCCCTTATGCTATTTGTAACATAATACAGAATCACAGAATATGCTGAGTTGGAAGGGGCCCACAAACATCATTGGATCCAATCCATATTGTTATAAGTGTGTATATTTTTAATAGAGTCAATAACATTCACCGACCTTTTTGAGTCCTCAGACTCTTGGAAAATTTATGTTAGTTAGATCTCCTGTCATTTCCTCTCATACAGTTACTGCTTCATGGGCATAGTTCTTGTATGCTTCATTGCTGGTAAAGAAAGCTTGCATAGTCTATAATTAGAATATTTCTTTATTCTTTTCTCTTTAAAGTTATGCTGGATGCAGTAGGACAACCAGACGCTCTCTCAGGGTGATATGGGTGAAATAGAATCCCTTTAGTGATTACTGTAAGTGCTGTTTTCTAATGTAACAGCTTTTAATTATATTGATTTAGCTAATATTTGCAACAGAACTGCTGCTTCCCGAGCATTTCTTAAATGTTGACAATAATCTAGGAAGAGAAGGATGATGTCTTGGTGCTTTTCCAGTTTTCAGATGATTTAGTCATGTTGTTATAGTTTAGTCAAAATTCTATATGCATATGCAAAATGTTTATGACTTAATAGTAAAACCTTGGATGAGCAAAACTTTGTTGCTACTTTTCAGTGTGTTCATTGTGAGCTCTTAATTCCTTCTAATAATAAGATTATCAAGGTTAATTTGTAAATACTTCCACTTTTAAATAAATATGTTAATAAATATTCTTATTTAAGGCCGGAGATGCTTTTATTTTTTTAAATATTATTGTAAGGGTACATATATAAAAATAAATATTAGGTAAAAGGTATAAATATGTCACGTGATTTAAGGTTAAAAAATATTTAGAATGTGTGCCAAGCTGAAAAGACATATGCTTATTCCTTCCACCCTCATCATGTATAGCTATCTTTCATGAGATCCCAGAGCACAGTACAAAGGAAGATAAGTTTCCTCATTTTATGGAGGAAATGTAGATCATCTGCCTTATTGATTAATGAGGCACTTTTTGGGGTTTTTTTTGAATATGTCATAACAACTATGAATGCTTCAAAAGCTCTTGAAGGCTGTCAGTCATTGTGAAACACGATTTGATTGTCTCCTGCAAGCATTCTGGTGAAATTCCTCTTTATGTGATTGGATATGACCCTTTTATAGAATTTGTTGTTCTCCTTAACCAATGCAGAGATTAAATTGGCTAAAGGAAAGAGAAGTTCGTGTATTTGAGCTGGATAAATCTCCATGGATGTAACTTGGTTTCTAATGTAGCATTTTACATAAATGAATTTAAGGCAACATGAACATGAATATGCACATACTTCTATCTCTCTTAAAAATTAAACACAGGCATTTACAATAGTTTTATCTTTTACACTTGTGTCTAGTCATCAGGCACATTCTGTCTAGGGGAAGCTTATGCAATGTAAACTTCCTGGAAGCAAATTTTATTTGAAATCTGCAGAAGTTTTAAAAATCCACTCAAATACTACACTCTATAGATTAGAATGCTTATCTGCTATGTGTAGATTGGACTGATGTGAAGAGATAGCAAAAAAAATTAGCTTAATTTTTTGTTTTAATTAAACAAGACATATCAGTTATGAAGCTTCTTGTGCCAATAATCTTCTGCTTAAGTATATTTTTACCAGTCTCATTTAAACTATCATGTTTCAATATCGCTGTCTTGTAATGCAACTACTGTGACTTACTAATTTGCCACTAATTTTTTATTAACATAATGACAGGAAATTCTAATAAAATCAGTTAAGCTGATATTAATTTGCTATGGCTTTGGTATTCTGTGTTGGAGTATAGAAATGTTGTGCTCCGTTTCAGATGCACAGTTTGCTGAGAGTTTGTTTTGTTTTTTGAAAACTGTATAGAGACAAACCCAGTCACTTCTTTGGAAATAAGTTCTGGAAAAGTTTGTGAAACTTCTCACAGTTGTTCTTAATTATAATTGGGTAATATGTGGATACTTCTGTGCTAGACTTGTAAAGTGTTTTTGGAAAGTTTAATCCCTGATCTGCTTCAGAATAAAATCTCTTTGTTATTTTTACTTTTTGTCTGTTTCAGCCAGGAAAAAGTGGTAACAAACCTCTACCTTCTCTGTTCATTTGTTTTTCTCTAGAAAAGTCTTGTAGATTCTTACTGTTAGGGGTGCTTCCATTGAGTTAAAGAGGGACAGAGATAGGAGTTTCCTGAAACTACCCGAAGGTGGGAATACCTGCAATGCAGTTAACCTAGATAAAGCATGATGGTTTGCAGTGAAACTGGTTATGAAACAGTTTTGACGCAACTGGTTTGGGGTTTGTTTTTCTTTCCTGAACACTGGGCACATAGTCCATGAGTTGCTGCTGCACCTTTTAAAGACAATTGTCATAAACGTTCCAAAAGTTAGAAAACACATGGCCTCTTTACTGTATGGACTTTTACTTTATTTTACATGAAGTTTTCATAACAAATGAAGATTTCTATTCTTTTTTAGCTGCGACAGCCTTAATGGAGAAGCAGCTTAATTATTGATAATTTACAGGGGTGGTACACTGGCTGGATTTCACCCATGTAAATCTGCTGCTGCCTTAGCAACAGCTACAGTGTATCATTTAGTTCTTAGGCTGTTTGTGGACTGAACAATATTATAATTATAGAAACATACAGATGTTAGGGACTTGAATGTAGATGAGTTTTGTCTTTTTGAATTTTTTAGGAGAGATACACATGATGGATGTATGTGCATCTAGCTCCCAAGTTTCTTGTCCCCCAGTGCTGTCTGTAGGGCAAAGGAGCAGTTGATGAGTGTTTAGGAATACTTTACTACAACACAGAAGAAAGGAGCACGGGAGCAGATATAAAGCAAGAAAACTGTTATCATTAATTGTGAGTAGCAGGACAGTACTTCAGAACCAAAGGGGTGTCATAGCCAGCACTGTGTAAGCAGAGCAGGAGATGCATTTGGCCCAGGAGAAGCCTACAAGCAGATAAGGCACGAGGGACAATGCACAGAACAAATCATTGATCATGGCAGCATTACTAGAATAATTTCTGAAAAAAGTGCAACCATCTAGATAAGATTCTGCTTAGCTTTATCTCCTATTTATAATGTAGCAGACACCTCTGTCTGGCAGTAACCTTCATAAAACGTCAAGTAAGGCAAGAAGGATGATATTAAGTGACTGGTTGTTTATATTTATTTACAAAGACACATTTTACTTTCATACTCGACTACTGTGTGTGAAATCTTCTTTTATACTGTGCAGTGTTTTTAATGATGCTAAATACTTATGATGCAGTATGGAACAAATGTACAAAAACTTGCCAGCCCACCTGAGGAAGATCACTGAAGGTTATTCACTCTCTGTTATCTTTCTTTTCCATCTCCCTTTGAATGAAGGAGTTTGCTCTTAACGTTTATTGTATTTATTGTGCACTTACTTTACCGCTCTCTTCCGTAAGAATAGAAATTTGCTAACAATCATGCTCCTCAGCAGAGCAGCGTTTCTGGGGAAGAGTAACAAGAAACTTGAGATATACTGAATGTATTGAAGAAATCTCAAAATATTTACTTAAGTGTCAATTCACCTAAGCCCTCACTTGAACTTCTTTATTGAGGGTAGGATGACATGTTATTAGTTATATTTTGTTCCCTTCAGAAGATAGTGATTTAGTGCACTGTTGTACTGAACTGTCACTGTAGAAGGAAGCATGGGTTAGAACAGAGCCATGAGCTAGAAAGGAAAAAGAATGATGTTTTTAACACCAAATTGTTTTTAGATGTTTTTAAAGAGTTGATGTAAAAGAAAAGCAGCAACTATTAAGATACTCCTTTTAATCTGCTGCTCCAGCCGTAATGTGTTCAGCAGTGCTTTAGGACTGCGTTAAGCACTACCAAGACATCTGTAGAGACTTGACATGGCAGAAAAGCGTACAAGTAATATAAAGGCTGTACTGTGCCCATTTCCTTAAGCAGTACAGAGCAGAAAAGGGAATTTATTATTTAAATGTTTATGAAAAGAACAAGAAGTTTTAATGTGTGAATGTGCAGAAAAAAGAAGAAGGCCTAATTGAATGGTGGGGAAAACTGCAGCTTTCAAAGCTAGTGGTGGCTTTTTCTTGCTGCTTAAATTAGGCTAGGAAGAAGGCTTTCTTTTCCATTAAATGGCATAATTAGCCTTACAGTAACTGTCTGAGTGTCTTCAAGTCTCCTGTTTGTTTTCATGACCTCCTTGTTTACTTGCAGGAAGTATTATTAAAGTTAATAAGGGGCTTTGCTCACTAAGGTGTGTGTGGGAAACCCACTAGAAAGTGGGGTATGGTAAGTGATGCATGATATGAGATATAATTTCGGAATTTTGTTTTTGACTTTTAGTATAAGCATTGAAGTTTAAGGTTCTAATTTTTGGGTTTAGCTTTTCCAGTTATGAATTGTTCTATGTTAATTAGATATATGATTCACCCTCTTTTTGTTTTGTCACAAAACTCCTCTGACAGGGTACAAATGTTACTAACGGTATAGATTATTTTGGACATACCTGTTTTACTATATGTAAATGGTACATCCACTGTACTGTATATTAAGCCTAAATCTATGAAATTTAATGAGAGATCTGGATTTAGCATTTAGTTTCTAATGCCCGATGAATTGTCCATAGCCTTCATTTCAAATTGTAAATTTCCTTTGTCTGTTTAAATATATTCCTCAGTTTAATATTAGCCCTCGTTTTGTCTCCAAACAAGAATGCAGTCTGAATAAACTCCCGTGAAAGGTTGTCTGCTTTTTGGGGATCCTTTTTTACCCCCAGTTTAAAAAGAAATATTAGTTGGGTTAATACACCTACTCCTCACAGAACATAAGTCTGTCTTTATTTTCATTCAGTCATTATTTTCTATATGTAATGGTTGATTTTTTTTCATAAAGAAGAAGGATTAGACAGTGACTGCGTGGGTGAGAACACTGTACATCACTAAGTAACAAAGTGTTGGGCTCTTTGAAAAATTTTGAAGTTCTTTGATTCCTGAATTAAACCTGACCAAAGGCTTGAAATTTTCATTTTAATGCATTCCAGAGTGTATCTAAGAAGCTTTCCTTGATAGTCTAGTGTTTGATTAACATACATATTACTAACCTAGAAGAAAGCTTATGTAAATCTGTGTATGTTCTAAAAGTAGAGTAGTTGTACTCTGTAACAGATCAATTTTGTTTCTTTTAATTGAAAAGAAAAATAATTATTGGCAGACTGAATGGACTAACAACTGGTCTGGTTTACCTGAAAATCCTAACTTGAAAAAAAAATTCTCAAACTCCTTGCATTATTAAAGTTACCTCTGCAAAATCTCTAGTGTGCGTTATAGAAATAGAGTTGTTTGCTAACCAACTCTACAGCCCTTATTAAGCTTTTTCCATTCTGTAAAGGCAATAGCTCTGAAATACAGAAGAGATTGCATTAAATCCTTGGCTGGCAATTTTGTGTGGGATTGAGTATTGAAATGCAGCAAAGCAAATAATGAAGGCATATGTTTACCTATAATTCTTTTTACCTTGGGAGAAGGATTAAATAGGAACAGTTTGGTTGTTGTCAAATTCTTAACAGTTGCTTTCAAGCATGAAACAGTCCCCGGGCTCTCGGAGGATTTGCTTAGCAGTTTGAATAGAGAGGTCTTTACTGCTAATGGAACTGAGATGGCAGGCTTAAGCAATGGGGTGCTTTATAGCCTCTTTAGCCACTTGAGAAGATGTAACATCAAATAGCTGAAATCATCTTGGTCTCGATTGGTGTTTGGGAAGTTGCACAAAGATTGATGAATAAATAATTCAGAGTTGTATGAACGTCTTGATGCTAGAGCGTTACAAGTATCTAAAAGCTTGATTCACAGAAGGTTTAGTACCGGGAGACATTCTGTAGTTTTTGTGTGAGCTTTGCCCCAGGGAACATTTACTGAAGTTTCAAAAAAAAAAANGCCCACGGGAAAATTTAAAGAAATTAAAAAAAAAAAAAAAAAAAAAAAGGAGAGTAAAAAAAAGGAAAAAAAAGAAGCAAAATCTACTGGGATTGTTTGAAGTTTGTAGAGAAGTGTTTAAGATTCTAAAATATTCTTCATAAAAAGGAATATGTTATATTTGGGAGGATGGCTTGCAATTATTGGAACTATTTTGTAGTTGAGATGTCTTATCAGTTGAGATGTTTGCTGTTAAATTCCTTAGCTGTATGATGATTTTTTTGAAAAAAAAACCAAAAACCTATGTCTGTGGATACATCCCAAATTCCACCTATAAATCAGATTTCAGTTTTGTTTTGACCTCGGGGGTTTTTTTTGCCTTTTTTTGCTGGTTTAAAGTTTACTGACCAAATGGAGTAGATCCTTTCTTTGAAAGGAGGAGGCAGCAGAAAGATTATGAGCACTGGAAGAATATTAGGTTTACATATCCTAGGATTTCTGCCAAGTGAAACAACACTATTTAGGATTCCAATTTTAAAAAGTACAAAAGCTTTCCCTCCAATACTCCCTTCTCCTCTTTAAATTTCTTATTAAACCTGCTAATGAGATATCTAGAATTTAGAAGCTTTACTACAGGGATCAAAATGTAATGTGAGAAACTCTTCTGCTTGAATATGCACAAACTTGGGATAATTTTCTGTGCTTTAAAAAGGTTCTTGCCTATTCAGTTCATCTAATTTCTGCACATGCTAATTCCTCTGTTGGTACAGAACTCTTAAATTTCTGATTCTCTCATTTTTCCTCTGAAAGCTATAAAGTCTGTGCTGTGACTTGTCTATAAGAAGGTCCAATAACAATTCAATTAATTTACAGATTTATAGATTTTAATTTTCTCTATTGCCTACACAGGCTTTCCCATTACATTTCACACTTTTTTGTGGACCTGTATGTGGAAAGGTATTGATATAGGGGGTCTGTCTGATGGCTAAAACACCCAGATCCTGGGGTAGGGGTTTTAGTGGTAAATTACTATCACTTAGATAATTTAAATGAATACCTATTTCCAGTTTGAGTTTGTTTATGCTTTGAGGTTCTGCTCAGTTGGATTTCATTATGCATTTTTTTTGCTAGATGAAGAAGTTACCTATTATCAGAAGCGTTATTGAGTAAATTGCCTCTGAAACCTTCTGAAATAAACAGTTATTTGGACTTAATAGATCTCGTATAAAATGGCATATCTTCCAGAGCTTCATTAATGCTTGTGTTCCTTCTAATGATTCTTTGGTTTATTCTGCCAAAATGTCTGTTGTACACTGAAGTCTGCTAAGCTGTCTAACAACAACATTTTGTATTTTATTGTTGAGGATTTTGATTGTATAATATTAGCATTAGAAGGTTTTTGACCTTTGCTTCGTGTTTTTAATCCTTTAAATTATCATTTTCCCCCTCGTCATCCCTTAAAAGTTAGCATCCCAAGACTTCAGAAGCTGAAGTTCATGTCTGACAAAAAGGCTCGACTATTACAGCTACAGGTGATAACATCATGGAAGCCAGTATCTGTACCTGTATTATCTACTGGTCCCTTCTGGTAATTGATAAATACTCTCTCACCTAATACATTGCTTTTAGTCTCCAGTGGAGTCAGAATCCCTCTGATATGATGCCCTTGCAGTAAGAAGAACAACCACTGTCATCTGGTCTTGCCGTGCTGTTTTCTGCAAAAATTTGTTTATGGAATTTAATAACAAATGGAGTGCATCATGTAGTCTACTGCCAGGATAAGAAGATACTGCTATGTTGAGCAGAACTTGCTTCCAAGCAGGCTGAAAACAAAGCAGAATATAGCAGTTGAAAACACTTTGCTTATTTCTAAGAATGAGCCGTATTAACAAAGAACACCCCCAAGAAAAGCGCTGAATCTTCCTGAAAAGGCATTCCGGTAATGTCTGAAATGTCCATGTGAACATGGGCTCTCTGCTGTAAGTGTTCTGTCGGAATGGTAGGTGAATTAACCGTTCCCATGAGAAAATGGGAAAATGATGTCCCTCTCCAACTGCGTTTGAAAGCTACGTGGTGTCTTTCAGTCACTCATCTGATTCTTACTTTTTCCTTTCTTTTTTTTTTTTTTTGGCAGGGCTTCCTTTGGTAGACAATCCATTTAGTGACCTCTTGCTGTGGAAGTAAGGGCACTTCTGTTCAAGTCAGCAGACCTCGTCCTGAGATGTTGTTACATTTACTTGCCTTTTAAAAATGAGCATCTCTTCAGGGACTTCGTTAGCTAAACTCTGAAATGTTCTTGGGAACCTAAGGACTGGTCACCTCCTGTTATCTGAGAAATAGCGTACTTACCATTCTGCTCATGTGTTCAGGGCATAGCCAGCTTTTACAAGCTTCTCTTCCCATTTAAGGGAAAGTCAGCACTATTTTCCAGGTCAAGCACGCTTTCCTCATCTGTGAAGTGAGGCACAAGGCTTCTGAAATCAGGAATATGAAATGGGACAGGTTTGTTCTCCTTGAATCTTTTGGGAACCAATGCAGTAAGGCATTTTGTAGCTATTTGCTGGTATCACTGCAAAGTGTTTGGGATGAATTCCTTGTGGATTAGAGGTTGGGTGAATCTTAAAGTCAACCAGAAAGTAGAGTAGTTGCTCAGGTGGCTGATCATGACCTGTGAGCTCATAGGCAAGATACAATTCCAGCGATTCAGTTGCAGAGACTTACAGAGGGACGAACAATCAGGTATTATTGGCACTGATCAAGTAACTGGATTAACGTTGAGAAGATGTTGGCAAAAAGATAATGTTTTAGCTGCCGTGAGAGTGCATGCATGGTGGGGGATTTATTTTCTTAAAGAAATGCAAACTTCAGAAATCTAAATCCTACAAGAACAGCACTCTGTCCTCGTATTAGATTGGGCATTTTAGTGTTCTGATCATTGCAAGCCCCTGATGTTCAGTATTTCCCTCTCCACAGTGAAGTTGTAAAAGAAGGGGGAAATCTGAAATCCTGTGATGAAATTCCAGCTGTATGTACAGATGTCATTGCAGTATGGGTTGGTCTTACACAAACACAAATCATATCAGCTAACAGTGCTGACAGGAACTCAGTTAATTCAAATAGAATAGCTGTTTGGATAAATTAGGTATATTCTGCAGTGTTAAATAATTTACGGAAGAGTGAGTATTAATTAAATTAATTGCTCTTTTTTCTGGAAATGTAAAATGCTAGTTATATGCAGGATATTGTGCATGCCTTTGCAAATACTGGGCTCCATGAGACTCTCTGTTTCTCTAAAATACAATTAGGGAATTCCTGTGTCTACGAGTATTTACCAATTCGTGTGAAAAATTTGTTGAGGTGGTTTAAGGCAGACTGAGTCAGTGTGGTGGAGCTTTTTTCATAAAAACATCTGCACTTAATGGCTCTCTCACACAGAAGTCTTCCAGGCCTTCTGCATTATGATTGTGTAACAGGAAATGTTGAGCTCGGGGTCAATCCATGCTAAGAGGGAACCCAACTTGATGAATTCATAGCTCTCCTTTTGTTGCTGTTGTCAATTTATAGTCTTATTAGCACTGGATTTGAGGAATAAATATTCACCTTTGAGAGAACCCAGCCTTCTTTGTGTTGCTCTGTTGTTTCTGCTACTATTTTACATGCATTTATCAGTTAGTTTCTTTAAAGAGTGTAAGAGAAGGATGTTTCAGGGATGTCTTTCATTTGTGATTTCTCCACATTGGTGTTACTTGACTCTCTGGTTATCTGTGCCCAGCATTTTAATATTACTTGAATAAATTCTTATGTTAAAATTAGGATCATATTCCCACGCCACAAGCCCCGAGTAATATTATAAAATAAAAGGTCCATTGTAGTACTACTGAAGTCGTGTAATGGATAATAACAGTGCTTAGAAACTTGTAAAGGGATACTGCTTTCTCATAATCCATAATCAAGTAGCCATTACTCTTTCGCTACAAAACCAGTGAATGTCTATACCTCTTTGCCTTTGAAGCTGCTGGTGATTCTGTTTTGGCAAAGCAGAAGTTTGTGTATGTATGATAACACTTAGTGGTCAGTTTCTGTATAACACAGTGGCTTATGCAATGTTGGAAGCTGCTAGAGTTCATTAAAAAAACCCAGACATTACTAATTATAGTTCTGGCAGCTAAATATTTTTAACTTCAAAGGCTGCCACTTCTTACAGCATGGCTTTTAGTTTTTCTGTGTTTTGTTGTGTAATAGTATCCACATATCTCGTTTCTGCATCCTGCTTTAGGACTTTACTGAAATTTTAGTAGTCTTTATCCTTTGTCATGGAGATCTTGTGGAGATTTTTTTTTTATTTCAGAAAATCATCATAGTTTGCTGTTGTGAAAAGTTGATTTTACTAGGCAAGAACTTTCCATGTGTTTCAGGCCTAGGAGTAATTTGATACTGAAAAGTATTGTTGAACAAAAAAAGAAAGGGTAGAAGATTATTAATTGCCTGTTAAAAGGCCAGTTTCCTTCTTTTGTTTCTCTTTCCTTTTAAAGGAAGCTAATCTGGTTTGGGGGTTATGGAAATTTTTACATGATTTGTGAATTATAATACCAGAAGGGGATGGGGCCGGGTGTTTGTGGATTGGTTGTTCTGTCTGCCTCCATAGTCTAGGCTGTAGCAACTTCCACAGTGAAGTCCTCCTTGAACCCCAGCATTTCATGTCCAGGCAGTGCATGTTTGTTTCTTTTGCCCCACTGTTCTGTGAAGAACCCACAATTGTTTAATTGTCTGGGTTTTGTTTGGGTTGGTGTGTTTGTTTTTAAACACTTTTAGTGTTGATGTTTTTAGTCATTCCTTCCTGGCATGTAGGTCCTTGTTCTCCGTACTCACTCTTTCCTTCTAGAGTGCAAATTTTTCTACCTTTGTCAAAGTGATTATATACTAGTGTCTTACTGAATGTTGCTGAGGTTGCTGTGTAATGCTCTTTATTACTTAGTGTTTCTTCTTCAGTCTTTCCATCATTTTCAAAGTCAGTTTGGGGATGGTGCAGCTTTCTTAAAAGTTGTTGACACTGTCCTATTGAATATTTTGATTAAGAACTCCTACTGTACACTTAGTGTTTTGTAGTTTTTTTCCAGATAGTTACTATATGTCTTTGACTAGGTTTTAGTTAAAGTAATAAATGTAAATTTTTAAAATTAATTATTCTAATTCTTCTGATACATTATTTTAAAGTCCTCATGAAAAAATACATCAAAGTTATATTTTGATAAATTTGCTTTCAAGCACACACTTCAGGTTTTTTAAAGTAATATCTATAAACTGGTGTTAATTTATGGTAGTTTGATATAATTGAACTTTGTAGCAGCTGTTCTCTCACTGGGGATTGTTTCAGGATCGAGGGAGAGTTCAATAGGTTTCTTGTTCTTGTCTTCTTTTTCTTTTTTTTTTTTTTTCTGTGTCATTCCAGCTTTATCTTCTGATTACAGCCTTATTTCCTGAAATTCGTTGGTATTTCAGGACTTCAGTTCTTGCACAGTTATTTCCTGAATCCTGTGCATGCTTCAGAAATTGCTGAAGTCATCTGTCTTAGAAAATCTCAACTACACAATCTTAGTGGAGTTTGCTGTGGAATGTTAATCGTTGATTAACATCCTCCTTTACTAAACAAAAATACATATTTCTTAATTGTATGAGAAGAATACCTCCTCTGTCTTATGACACTGGTAACATATCTGCATCTTTGGATGCTTTTCTTAGCATTTCTAATACATGGAGGCTAAAGCAAGTAAAGGTACATCTTCATTTAATGAACTGTGTAACTTGACAGAATTTTCTGGGTTTGAGTTTTTCAGCCCTAGTAAATGACCAAAAGCAGACAGTAACTTCAGCAAGTTCATCAGGCCGTGCTTGTTCCTTAGTATTACAGCTGGACAGTTTTAGCCAACTTCCTCTGGAATTTGACCAGGGAAATGCATTGGAAACAAATGAAGGTGCATGGGATTACACACTGTGTGGTTAATACTGATATAACTGCAGTGAAAACCGGCTGGTAATCTTCCACCCTACTATCAGAAAGTATGCTGTTTGAACACAAAAGTCAGGAAATCCCAGGCATAATCAAAGATGGATTATTTTGGCTGTACATGCTTTTTATCTAAACCTTAGGTCAGAAACAAAAGCTTTAATTTTGCCAGATCTGCAGCGTATTGTCCCAAGTGTGGCAGTTTACGTGACTGCTCTCTGTTTCTTGCTCTGTCAGCCCCTCATTGCAACACTGGAACCTCCTCCTCCACATTTAACAGCTGTAAAAAACTCAGAGGAAGAGGTAATTAGTTCCCTGCTAGTTGTGTGAAAATTTGTGACCAAGTAAAGGAGCAAGGTTTGAGTTGGTGTGTGCCCAGGGAGCAGTTGCTGCCATGCTCGGCTGTATCCTGGCCGGCTGCTTGCCCACCTGGAACCATCACGGCAGGGTTCTCTCTCACACCTAGTGGGAGGCAGAGGGGAACATCAGCGGTAATGAGGGAAACATGAGGACCCTGCTTTGTGGAAATTGTGATAAGGTATGACAATTTGTGGCAGGAAATCCTGGGCTTTTTCCTAGAGCTTGTATTCATTCCATTGTGAAAGAAGCCAAAGTGCTGATTTTTCTTCCTTAAACTTTGATAGAACTTAAATATACAAGTTAAAATTCACTTTTAAGTGGTGTGCAGTGGAGAGGGCTTGTGAGAAAGGTATTTTGTCTCTTCATTGCTTTATTTTCTTTCAAGGCTGTATTTAACATTCTGCTATGTCCTCAGGACAGTTCTTAAGCTTCTGAATGTTAACATTACTGAATTAATGATTACTTTTATGTGGATTTGATGAAGATTATGTTTTGCAGCATTTAAGGTCATTTGCCTGAGGTTGTAAGTTGAAGAATATGATTAGCTGGTTGGTCTGCCACTGCTTTTGTGGTCTGGCCTAAATACATATAGGAGATCTGCATGACAGGGCATGGATTATGTATGTCCATGGTAGTTAAAAAAATCTAACCAAATAGACTGGTAGAGGATAAAAGAATAATTAAGAAGGCTGCTTGCATTTTTGTCAAATTGCGTTTCTTTCTAAGAGTGCTACTTTTAGTGTGGTTGCTTCTCTCTTCACCCTGAATGATGAGAAAGCTGAAAACTCTGAGGTCTGTACTTCTTTCTTAGGAACAGAATTAATTTGTTATTAGACAGGAGTGGCAATGGTCAGCTAGACTTATTTCCAGAATGCTGTTATTGCTCGGAAGTTAAGATAGGCAAGATAAGATAGATGAAATAAAATACTATGCCAAAGTATTTACCTGACTAGCATTTGAAGTATACTATTAACCTAGTGTAAGAAACAAAAATATAATATTAGCAGCAGTTTTGAGGAAAGCTACAGGCCTTCGTGATCTGCTTGTTCCTTATTAGCCATCCTCGCCTTGAAAAATTATGGGAGAACTGGAACGTTTTGCATCCTTTTGTGAAGGTCAGTGTTGTGTAGTTTTGCAGAATCAACCAATTTCAGAGTTAGGCGTCCCCTGCTGAAAAGCTCTGCCAGATTATAATACAAAAAGAAGAGTGTTTTCCTAAGTAGCTGACTCAAAATTAATTTCAGTGCTGCCAATCCCCATACCTCCATCCCTCTCTCCCCCTAACAAATAACTCACTGAACCCTTGGCAATCAGCTGCCACATAGGAAAAATCAGAGGCGATATGAATAAACGGATGTGTCACTCTGTGGTCTGTGTAACACTGATTTTTACTAGAGCTGCAGTATAACATGGAGAGGAGGCAAGTGAAAATAAAGCATGAAAATAAAGGGTCTGCCTGTGAGAGCATCACTCTCAAAGGTGACAAAGAACAAGAGAACAAGGAACAATATTGAATGCAATGACCTTGGTAAGAATGCCAGTTATGAAAGTGTTGTTTAATGTTCGCTGCTGTTATAAATATACTTTTGTTCTTGTTACGGAAGCAAATGCACTATCTTTAAGAACAGCACAAGAAGAAACTAAGAAAGTAATTGAAGGCTGCCTACCAACTACAAAAGGAAGGAAAAATCCAGCAAGGAACCAATAATTAAAGGCACTAATTGGAGGCACTAAGCCCATTCATTAATAAACCTACGTCACCAAAGTAATCAGCAGATTAAAGTCCGAATAATGAAAACATTAGGACTGCAATACTAATATAAAGAACTAAATTTAGCGGAGGAGACATTACTGTTGTCTCTGAAGATCCACTCTGTGCATATGTCCTCAAAAATTAAATTGAATTTTTAAATAATTAAATAGCTTTTACTGGCCTAGAGTGATTAAAAAAAAAAAAAAAGGTTCCATCTGCATATCTTGTGGTTCAGTTTTGCTGAATAATACTGGGTTGATCGTATTCCAGCCACAAACTTCTGAAATCAAAATGTAACCATTCTAGTCAGGAGTAGATATAATACCACAAGTAATTAGTCTGAATATTAGTAGGTGATGTGTTTGCTCTGACAGAGCAGTAGTAAAATAAGAAGAAATAATATCTTTTTGGTAGTTCACAGATGGATTTCAAGTACTAAATGTTTTCCAGTAGAAAAAGTATCTCTATCATGGTGTGATCTGAAAGACAATTATAGAAAATAATGGATATTATTTGTCTTGAAAAAAAACCCCTGAATATCTGATCTTTGCAGAATGACAAATTTGCCATTTTTTAGATGATAATTTCAGTTAAAATTACTGTTACTGCTTTATTAGATGGAAAGATTATCCAACATGCAGTTACACATTGCAAGTCTTCTACTAATTTGTCTGTTGAATAAAAAAATTGAGATAGGATGAGTTTCTAAAGGAGTAAAATATGTCACTTTATTTAAGTATTATAAATTACAAGATTTCTGACTTAAGGCCTTTTGTATGGTTTAAATGAAGTCACACAGTATCCCTTTTCTAGGATTTTTTCCTTTTTTTTTTTTCCCCCTGAAGATTTTTATAGGAATGTAAGCTTGCTGCCATCTATCAACTTCTATCTACTTAGTCATTCACTGTTGTAAGCGTTTATGCACTATTCCCACAGCAAGAGGCATAGAAAATAGTTGCTGCTAAAATCGGTTGAAATGTGGTTTGGAAAAGAGGTCCCAGTTCATTGTAAGCATTTATTTAGGTAATTGGCAACAATTGGACATAGGCTAGAAAGTGAATTAGAAAATTGCTAAAGTTTCAGCAATTTTTAAAGTACTACATGGGATGAGGTTATCTGTTGCTATGTTTGATATCTTTAAAATATCTTCTGTAAGTTTCTGTTCCTGGCTTTTCATATATGGAAGATACGCATCTTTTTAAAGTTCAATATGGTACAATGATCAAAATCCCATTACTTCAGGATTCTAAATGTCATAGATGTGGTAAAGAACATTATAATATGATGAAAGCACTTCCATAGCTTGTGCAACTGCATTTCCAGTTTTTAAGTTTTGTATTCTAAAGACTGGCCAGGTACATAGTGCATGGTTAAACCTGGGAATGGTTCTAGTTGCTGGGTTGCAGGTGATCTGCTGGGATCACATGCTGAGAGCAGTGGTTGAGGTGTCTGAGTTGCTTAGTAACTTGTCTGTGTGGGTTGTCTTTCTCCAGTTTCACACTGCATTTCTGTGTAATTACAGCCTCACTCGCATGTTCCAGCACCTGCTGGCTCTCACACTTCCACCACAGGAACACTGCAGGTAGTCACTGAAGCAAAGGCTTGGTGTGAGATATCTATACCATGACTGACAGAGCTACAGCCAAAGGGAACTGGAACCCAAAAACTGTAATGAGTATTCAGGAGTACTGAATTTTGTTACTCTGTGAAGCAAAATGCATTTTGCTTCCCCTATGTAATAAAATAGATATGTTCATTCTGATTTCTGCAACTGGGATGGACAAGCTGCTGGAGTGCAGCAATTCCTATGACATAACGTTGGTTTGAACTGCAGCATGTGCTGAAGTCTACTTGCTGTTTTCTTGATATTCTTTTAGTGGCAGAGCACCAGGGGAATCATTTCAGGAGATTAAAACAAAGGAGAAAGATCCCTTTTAAATTCAGACCCAATTTTTGGTGGAAATTCAATGTACTGGTTCATTGTTGTCGAGTCTTACCTTCAATAATCTTCCATTTTCTAATAGTCCTTTTTCACTTCCTAACTTGCTTGTACTTGAAAGTGGCAGGCAGAAGTTGAGGGAGTCAGATGTTATTCACCTCCAGCAAAAGACTACATACTATAATGTTGCTGAGAATCTTGATATTTAGAGATTGCTTCTACTGCATTAACCACCTCTAAGTGTTAAATTTTTCATGAATATCATTATAAGTTTACTAGTGTAACTAGTAATTTCAGGCTTTGAGAATTTTCTTCATCCTGTTGTAGTGTGTATTCAAAAACAACGAGCAGCAAGTCTTTCTACTTCGGCTCTTTCCCTAGAGAAAAGCATCTTAGTATGTTTTTTAATCTTCACATAATGTCAGATATTGCACTAGATAATTCTAATGATATTTCATATTGATTTCTAAGACATGGAGTTTCATTTTTGGAGAGCAGGAAAAAGGTATGGGAAAATAATGTGTAAGAGCATGTGAATGATATTTTAGTAGAGATGTGTATGGTAAGAGACATCAGAATTTCAACACAATTCTTTGTGTGTTGCATTATTCACCTTATTGTTTTTAATCTGTGAGTTAAGTTAGAAAATACTTTTTACGCCTGTTTCACTTAGAACTACGTTCTTCAAGACATTGTCAAGAAACTCCATTAACTATGTAATACCAGTAAGAAGGGGCAGCTCTCTTTAATATCATTTTTTCTGGAGTTTTAACACTCAGTTTAGATGCTTTTTGAGATAAAATGGAAATGGTCTCTCAGGATTTCTGTTGCTGAATTAAAGTTCTTAGGTTCATAGGAATGAGTTTTATGGGCAGTAATCTACTAGTGGTGGGGAATAATTTCAACCACTTTTGGTCACGGTAGCAAACCACAGTAAAGACACTGATAGTGGTTATGGGATACCCAGGCATTAAATGCTTTGCCATTTGTGGTTATTTCACTTTGAATGTGTGAAAGAGGTCTTGCAGTGAAGTTAAAAATCTAGGTCAGCTCTGTGCCCAGGCTGTGGGAGGCTGGGCTGGTGCAGCACAGGCTGCACATGCTCTTGCTTCCTTTGGAAATGCTGCCTCTTGCTGATGCTGCATCGTTTGACCTGCAGATGTTGACAGTCCAAGAGGTTTCCGAATTTGGGAAGTCCTAAGCTGCATAGGGTACTGGAAACCTGGTGTTATGTTAGCTTTTCATTAGTTGAAATCTAGGAGTGGATGACTGTATGTTGAGGTCATTGCCTAAAATCATGAGGAATTAGTTGATATGTTTATTTCATTAATCGATGGTTATTTGTTTAACTTAAAAGCAAGATACATAAATTTTATATTTTCTTTTTTTTTTCTGGTCAACTCTGTTTACATTTCATCTCTGTTGCTTTGTCCTCCCATAACAGGGTCCTGTTTTCTTCTTGTGCAGGCAAAAGAAGGGAAAATTTTTAAGCATGATTTCTTACTGTTGGTGAATAGTAGTCTAGTTTAGTGCTTTACCTTTGTCCAAGGGAGACAGGCCATCTTTTCTGTTCACTTGTGCAAAGGGTTTTTTCACTTTGTTCTGTGTTTTTGTTGCTATCATTTGGGATATTGCAGGTGAGTATGCATGTCAGTGTTCAGTGGATCACAGAAAATGGTATTTTTTCATTAAGCAGAAAGAAAATCTATTGTACACTGCCCTGTAATCTGCATATTTTCCATATTTCCATCACATTTTGTTTATTTTTATAATTTGGTGAGAGCGTGGAAGAGCTTAGTATGCTGATTATCAGCAGTTGAGGTGTCTGTGTATTTAGGGACTTAACAAAACACCTCCACTTCCTTTATAGGTATTCACAATGAAAGCACACTGTTCAGCAGAAAAGCTGTGATTTCTGCTGAGTGAAATTGTTGTTTAATACCAATCTTAGATTTTTATGTCAGTAAAAGCAAGGCTGATCAGTGCACTCTTGCAAATGGTCCAGCACTTTTTCTTAGGGATTAGGCATCAAGTTTTATATACCTTAAGAGTTTTCTCATTTTCCTTAGCCTCTTCCTGCATTATGCACAGTTTTACAGGAGGTCAGTATAAAAACATTTCTTTATCTCACGTTGTGTCAGTGTTTAGTATCTTTGGTTGTTGGTTGTACAGCTGCTAAACCAAAGAACACTTAATAGGAAAAAGACTTGCTTTGTTTGGGACCAAGTGATAAAGCATAGGTTTAGTGTTTTTTCACAACAGGACATTTTGTGACTGGTTAATGTATTGCAGAGGAAAACTAGGAAGCCTTTTTCTTTTTCTTTCTTCCTTTTTTTTTTTTTAAATTATTCTTTTTATTCATGTGGTTGCCTCAGTGCCCTAAATACTCCTGTGTCAGCAATTAGCAGGAGCAGTGTTTCATTAATCCATCAGATCTCTGATGTGGCACATTCTAAGGCCAAGAGATAATAGGGAATCATTTGTTTAAACCTCAGGATTAGCCTCTGATCAGGCTGCAGTGTGTCATTAACAGGAATGGTGGCAGAACTGTAAACTAAAGCAGATACAGGGTGTGTGGTTGATACTCTTAAAATCAAGCAAAAGCTCTGTTGTCTTGTACTTTTAAGCTGATAAACATCACATAACTCACATAAATTTGAAGAATAACTGTGTTATTTTCAATAGTGTTCATAGTTTCCCGTTGTATGAAACACTTAATATGTAGCCATAACACATCTGATATTAAATTTTTACTGAAAGAAACTTGGTTTTGTTTTTCATAATACTTATCTAGATGCATTTAACTATTATTATTAATGCAAAAATTCATTCAAAATGTCTTTTGACTTGTACTTTTGACGTCTACTACTTGTAAAGCACAGTCGTTCTATTAAACCAGAGAAGTTTTTATATTCCTTGTAAGCTTTTAGAATGAGGTGTTTCATTTCTGTGCTGAAGCACAAGCCTTTAAAAATGAGAACTCTTCAGAATGCTAGCAGTTGATTTAATTTGTTACTTACACAGTATATTGAACTTGCAGATTATTGCACCCTTATATTGTAGAGATAAAAGAGGATTTATAGGTACTTTCTCCTTTTGATGGAGTAGTACTTTCAGAAGAACACTGTAAGTGCAGTAGTGGCTGAAATGATAAACTTTACAATCCTGTTCGGCTCCCATGTGGAGACAGGCAAGGTAGAGACATCATATGAGACTGAATGGCAGTTAGCAACTTGTCTACGATATAATCACCATCAGGCACAAATGAGTTCCAGTTCCCTTGTATTGACAATATTAGTCCCGTTATCAAGAAATATCGTGCTGCACAGAGTTGGGAGAGGTTGTCCACTGTGATCAGATAGTTTCTGCCTGCTTTTTCTAATGCTCAAGGTAT
The DNA here is from genome assembly GCA_013397795.1 of Orthonyx spaldingii. Taxonomy (NCBI): domain Eukaryota; kingdom Metazoa; phylum Chordata; class Aves; order Passeriformes; family Orthonychidae; genus Orthonyx; species Orthonyx spaldingii. The sequence continues at coordinate 536,412 of VZTJ01002692.1, read as the reverse complement.
ATCTGGCTACTTGTTGTGTTGCAGGTTGGCCACTGGTTTTGCTTCCAGGTCCCCTGGCCTCTTCAGTATATTTTGCTTTTTAGGTCAGTTGATAGTCATTCAAACCTTACAGAAAATTAAGGGCTGACGGCTTCATCCTTATTTTGCTGCCAAAACAACACAGCCTCCAGGTCAGTCATGACCTATATATATAAATCCACTTACCAAAACATACTCTTGCCTTATCTTCCAATACTGGAAGAGTTGTGGGGGTTTAATTGAAGGAAGTCCTATCCTGGTCCTTTCTAGGGTCAAACAGATCCCTATTTGGATGCAGTGTGGAGGTGGGTGGGAGAGAAGCAAACATATTTGCTTTCCTTTCTTATCTTGAAATGCATCACCTGATGTGAAGGCAAAACTACCCTGCAAAACCAAAGCCAAGTGGAATTTTGTTTGTGTTTATATCAGGTGTTGTTATTTACCCTATATTCTTAATTGGAAATTAGCAGCAGCTGCTTGAACATTTTACTAGTAGATGGCATTATCTGTTGACTTAATTGATGTCATGTGGTGGTCCTCTGCACTTCTGAATAGTTAGACTGGGTATAATGGCACTGCTTCTGCAGAAATTGTTATTGACAGACATGTTACTTTTTATAGGTAGACCTAAAGTTATTTCAAATCAGAGCCCTTCTGGAATAAATATGGTCATTAAAAACCTGAACAACTTAAAAACCACCAAAACCACCTTAAATTAAATGAATAATGGCAGTTGGCCGTGTGAGATGAGAGAGCTCTGTTCAGCAGAGATATATTTATTAGTTTTTAATTATATGCTCGTGGTGTAAAAATTGACCGTTTATGTGAACTTCTTGCCAGTGGTAACAAATGCCCAAAAAATAGTTTCATTGTGAAAATCTTCTTGTTCATCTGTGTGGTGGACTAATGGCAACTTTGCAATATGGCTAGAAAATTAGAAATGCCATGTTAATTGTTCATCTGTTATGTACCTGGATTTCCAGCTGTAGCATCACATGTATTGCACCTGTGGTAGTGTGACTTAATACTCTTTTGAAGAAAAGGGAGCTTTCAGATAAATAAAGGTCAGTCTGCTTTGGGATTGTGTTGGTGCTTTAGGTAGCCAGTGTGGCTGCATTTTCTGGTGTATGGGCTGCGGAGTTTTGCACAGAGTTTAAAGTGATTTCTTGTTGTGAGCTTCAGCATCAGCTGTCTAATGTGGAGGAGATACAGACATGGATGGTTATTTCAGTGTGTGCAATATAAGAAAGAATGAGTACTGGTATTTGGCCATGCCCATGTGAAGCACAAAGCAGACGAATATAGTTTCTATGTTACCCCTCTTCTAACTTTGATCTGAAATGTTTTTTACCTTAGCCCTTCCTTTTTGTTGTATGTTGATTCTTTTTCTTCCCCTTAGCGGAAGGATGTGGGAAGAAATAATGAGTCTAAACTGGAGTGGATTAGACACGTACTAGCAATGATGTCCAGTTTCATGGATTCCATATTTTTGAATAACCACCTCCTGTTACTGTTATTATATGTAGAGATGCAAGTACAGTAGTTTGGTTTTCTTCATTCTGCAAAAAGTAGTGATTTTAATCTTTAAACTTGCTGACTTTACCCTTCTAATTCATTTTTTCTTGTTATAATTTCCTTCTGTAATTTCTTCAGAAGGTAATTACAGTCTTTCTGATATGCAGTGTTTCCATATAGCACTCTAGTTTTATTCCGTGAGACTTTTCAGTCTGGAAGTGATTAGTTTATTGTGCAGAACTGCTTGTCTTCTAAGTTACTCTTTTCAAATGATTATGGTTGAATTGTGTTCTTTCAGTCCTTCTCTTGCCCAGGTCTCCCATCTCTTTTGACTTGGTGAAACACTGGATGATGAGTGTGCGCTACAAGAAGGTAGAAGGAAAAGCAGTGTGGATTCTGCAGATTTTGCGTGAGGGCACTGAGAGCAGACTGTCACAGCCTTCGGTAGCTCTGTCTGTCTGCGTGAGTCTGTACAGTGAATTCATCTTCACTGTCACCTCGGGGACCAAGAGGGTTTGGTTTCTCACAGATGCCTACCCCAACCCAAAAGCTGTTCTCTTCCATTCTGTGTTATGGCATTTGCAGAGTAAATTGCGAGAGCCCTGGGGATTTCTCTGACATTAAAAAATAAGGGAAAAAACGCTACAGAGTGACCTTTTATTAACTAGAACCTTGAGCAACTTATCAGAGCTGCTGGGGTAAAAGCAACACCATGGTGAATTCAAATTTAAAATTAGTATGGGTGCATTTTCAGTTTTCTATCTGTTAATGCGTGTCCTTATGCACTAGCTGGCTGTAGTTTTCCTAATAGGACTCCTTAGCTAGAACTTTGGAGAGATGATTGAAGCTTGGAGAACAGTTGATCGATAATCCTCTATTTAAAAAAAAGTTAGGTAAACATCCCAGCAGAATATTTTTATGATCAGAATCTGCATATACTGGAAAAACCATCTCATTAACTGGGATAAATAAAAAAGCTGCACTTCCTCATTTTGCTATTTGAAATCCTTTCTTGGCTTTGTTGATTGGCATTGTGGGGCCAGGGATGAGAGTCACTTTTTCATTTCGAAAACCAGGGCTGCTTTGGCAGTGAGTTGCTCTTTCTATGATTATTGGAGTTAGAAGGAAAGACTGAGCAGTTTGTCATTTACTTGTATCTTACGGGGCTTTCTCTTCCCTTCAGATTAAATTATTTTTGTATCATAGGATCATTGCAAATTCACCTGACCTGAGGCAATCTGACCTGTGGTCAATGATGATCATACTGTTAAGACAAATATATAGTTACAGTGGAATGAGGGTGAAGGTGAATTACTTTTAAATTTGGGATGTTATTTCTGCACCTGGGAATAAGCCACTAAATAAGAAACAATCTTATTGCATGTATCCAGCAGAACTCTATCTTCAAAGCTATTTGGCTTAAAAAAAATAAAAAACAAAATTTGTCTCTGATGGATGGTGAATCAATAATCCCCTGCTGTAGATGAAGTGTTCCATAAAGAAGCTCCATCCTAGCAGAGTAAATGGAGATTAGTCCTGCTAGGAGAGAAATCTTGTGTCATAAGTCACTGAGGCTGCTTACTTCTTCTTCTACCACTATGGCCCCTGTCCTGTTTCTCTCCTTTCTTTCCCACAGAGAATATCGTGCTGGTGGAGATAGAATAGGAAACCTCATTGTGTTACTGCGTTTACTGTTGTTTTGTGAAAGTGAATATTGAGACACTTTTGGGGAATGCCTTAAAAATTATTTTTTCCTTAGAAGTCTTTTCCCATGCCTTCTTCCCCTAAATGTTATCAGTGACCCTTACACACCGTATTTTGCCATGTGTGCTCATGCAAAAGCAGAGTCCTTGGAGGAGAAGGAAAGAGGCAGAGAGAAGTAGAGGGGCTGCTGAAGGGCCAAACACCCCAGCCTGTGAAGTGTCAGAGACTGGAGAGTTTAGAAGGTGGATAATTAAATTTAATTTTTAACCTTTTCTTTTCTTCCTTTTTTTGGTGATAGGGGATGGGCTGGAAGGGGAAGAAAGTGTTCAATCCCTGTATGGGCAATTCACTTAATAATTTGACTTGATGATTCTGTGTGTCCCTTCCAACTCAGAATATTCTGTGATCTATGATGATCTTACTGAATATCACACCGAATTATTGAGTGGTGAGGATGAAGATAGATAGAGATACACGGACTGTATTTATCTTACAAGCTCTGTGTCTGTAAATGGAAAAGGCTACAGTTCAAGATATTGGGACAATTTGTTTTTAAAAACAAAAAAACCCAACCAAATAAAAAAAAGAAAATTTGCAGTCTACGTCTTCCACTGCTATCTCCTGATGGGATCAAATAATAGGAATAACAGCTCAAAAATCAAAAGCAGTGTGTAAATAGCCCTTTCTTTGAATTATTTGCCATTTAAGCAATATAATTACCTATAAATAGGTTGAAAATTCTTGCAGTAGTGTTGACAAACTATGCTTTTTGTTTTTTTTTTTCATGCTTGTACTAAACAACACCATTAGAGGAATCCAGAACAGATATTCATGCTGTGTGACAGTCTTCCACCAACTGTTTTATTTCCTGTTTACATATGGATATTAGGTTGGAAGCTGTGCTCGTCATGTAGGGGAGAAGGTGAAAACATGGCCTGGCTTGGCAAAGAACCCTGTCAGAGTTACACAGTCAGCTTCTGAGGTCTGTATCAGCTTTGAAGCCTGCCCCTTTGCCAAGGTGTAGCCTGTGCCAACAACTACTTAAGGTTTTGGAGGCTATTCAGAAAAATCTTGTTGATTCTGATGCAGTCGCCCTAAAGACAGTAAAGACTGTGCTGGGTACAGGTTGTCTTGATTCCTGCTTAAAGCATCTGGTAAATTGGGCATGAATTGCCAGAGCTGGTGTGTTTTCAACATCCCTCTCACCTACACTGTCTGTTCATAAACTACCAGCATATGCTTGCCTGGGCTCTGGTGATTTGTTATGAGAAAAGGGCACCAGCTCTGCTGGAGTAGCAGCGGACTCTGTTGTAGAACAATATCTAATTCTGTTGCATGTAAAACCCAAAAGATTGCGACATTCATCCTTGTCATGTGGATGCAAAGTTCAGGTCTCAGATGCTTTAAACTATGATCTTACTGTGCTGACATTTAATTGGATGGTAGCCTGGATTTGGGGCTCCGTGAAATATGTAATAGATCTGGGATGCTTCTGAATATAAAATTTACAAATTTTTGTGTTGCTGATTTTTTATGACTGTACAAGTTATGTAACATTATTGTTCAAGTTGTAAACTGGCTGTGAGTGAAAGTCTTTATTGGAGATCTTAAAATGCAGTTGGTTTAATTAATTAACCGTTTACTTAATGAGGACTCCCTATAAAAAAGCTTCCAGTGCAAGACCCCAGTGTGGCTTAGACTACAGTAAATGGTTGTGAATTTTAGGGTATCTTAATAAAATACTGCCAGATCTGGGCTTTGACTTTGTGTCTGTGGATGACCGTGGGATGTTACTATTGTAAACATTCTGGAATATTTAATATTAATAATGTGCCTTCATTTTCAAATTATTCTTAGAAAATGTAAAAATAACTCTTTAAAATCCTCACTTATAAGAAAGATTTAACAAAATAGACTCTAAATCACTATTCTTTGATGAAGTAGGATATAATCCTCTTAGTATGCTTTCATGATGTAAAAGAGAAACAGCCATTCTGAATTTAACACTCATATAGACCTCTTCTGTTTGTAATCTGCTCAGACACCCAGCATCACATGTAAAAAGAAAAATACTTAAAAAAAACCCAAACAAACCACAAACCAGAACTCAGATGAACTGCTTGTCATCATGTTCATGATGCTACCGTTTTTAGAAGTAGCTGGCCTGTGGTCTTTCAGTCAGAATTGTTGCTTATCAAGAACAAGTGAGAACAAGTGAACCTCTTAGCTTGCCTCCTATTTGTCATCTCATTACTTATTATGAAGCAGGAGAGAGGAAATGACATGTAGAAACGTAAGCAAGTTTCTGTGTCTTTTCTCGTTTTTAACTATTTTGATCAACTTTCTTCTGTTATTCCAGTCCTTTCTTAATGACAGTAATGACAGTGCTGCTTCTCTCTGTTTTACATTTCCATTAGCACTTCCTTTCAAATTTTAGCCTATATTTCTCTTTCATGGTCAGATGGTCATTTGGGCCAGCTGTTTCCAGTCAGTCTCTTATCTCCCAGCATCAATCTGTGTGAAAAATTGGTGTACTTGAATATGTGTCCCCTCCATGCTGTGATCCCCCCTAAAAATGCCTGTAATCATTGTTCTAGCTCTTTTTTTTTTTTTTTTTTTGGGGGGGTGGTATAGTCTTTATTTTTGAAGGCTACAAGTCACGTTGGATTTCAATTTCTGAATTTTACATTGACAGGAGGCAGATTGCAGTGAAGACCATAAACTGACAGTTTAGGGCAAGCATGCTATTGCCTGAGGCAGTCAAGGATGTAGCCCACTCCATCCTTCTGACTTAGGACATTCATCCCTCCTGAGGTTCCTTGTCCTTTCTGATGATAGATTGAGAAAGACAAGCAGCACATGGGTAGACAAACACCTCACCCAGGCACTTGGTGCCATTTAACAGTTTCTTCCTGCATTTGACATTTTCATTTCCCTTCTTCACCTCACTCATCACTAACTGTTTGGGTCTTGTTTTCTGTACACAACACTAATAGAGAATGACAGAATACAAATACAAGCTCCACTACTCATTTTATATGCTGTATATTCTAGCAAAATTATATAGGAAGGCTCAACAGCTGAACCATGAAAGGAACGCTTAAGATTTAATTGACATCGACCTTATGCAAGTATCATTCAGGATAAAATGTTGCGGGTTTGGTTGGTTTTGTTTGTTTTGGTTTGTTTTTGTTTGGGTGGTTGGAGTTTGTTCCTTGTTTTTTTAATGAAGCATCAATACCCAAGAATGTGCAGCTATTTCATTTATTGCTCTGTAATTTTTTTCTGAGTTTACTATGATCACAGTACCACTATCAAAAATACTGAACCCATCAAAAATCTACGGTCAAGTATTCTATCCCATGCTCTGAGTGTGGGTGTATCATTGAAGTCATAATTGGGAAAGGGAAAGAAGGTAGTCCCTTGGAATAGGAAATAATGTTTATCTTCTCAAACCCAGTGAGGGTACAAATGGCAGTGATAAGGGTGAATTAAAAGAAAATGAGACTTCCAGTGTTCTGCTTGTTCTCCCTGCAGATGTTTCAGTGTGTGGTGTAGAACAGTTTATGGAACTGTGGTAATGCACTTTTTTGATGCAGTTCAGAGAAATTTAAATCAAATTTGAGAGGTTTATTTAAGCTGAGGGGCTCCACCTGCAAGCTGAAAACCAGACAAACTGTAGCCTGGTCAACCATGAAGCGAGTGTGTGAGCCTTTGTATTGTTTTGTATGGTTGAAAATAATAGGAAGCAAAAGAAGCTCATCTGCTGTGACTTTGATTGCTGAAGAATTTGGCAATGCAGGCTCATTTACTCAAGGATCATGAAGAGCTCTATTGGCTTTACAGGCCAAAAATGTGTGTGTCTTCTTGCCTTCTGTAATTGTAGCCCTCCTGCCTCTAACACGGGCATGTCTTAAGAAATAATGTGATAAAAACTTAAGCTCCTTGGTTTTGGTTTTTTGGAGGTGTTTTTTTGTTGGGTTGGGTTTTTCTTTTTTTTTTTTTTTTTCCTTCCTGCAAGATACAGTTCTTCTTCCTTTGTATACAACACAGTTAAGGTTAAAACTTTGTGGGTTTTTTTGTGGGCAAGTTGTTATATGCCAAAATATATCAGTCTGGCTAGGTCTTCATTCTCAGGTGTCTGTATATTTATGCAGTTTAATCCTCTTGCACATTGATCTGCCATGGGACAAATTGTGAAGACAGAGGAAGGTTTGGGCTTTGTGTAGGTATTGCAGGCTTGTACATTTTCATATATCTCTAATTCACTGTTCTGGAAAATATGAAATTTCTCATAAAGGCTGTTATTACATTGAGAAACTCATTACACTGAGTTATGAAGCTCTGCTGACCACGGTGACAGATTTGGTTCTCCAACTTTATTTTATGGATAGAGCCTACATGTAAAATCATGTATGTTTCCAAAAGGATAATGCTAGTGCATGCTTAGTATTAATGCAGAAAAGCTGTTAATGGCAAAGTATAAAAAGGAATATCATAAGCATTTGCAAATGCTTTGCTGAAAGTTAAAAAAGAATAGTATGCCAGATTCCTTCAAGAAAAAAAGGGAAAGGTTAATTTTTTATAATCATCTATAATGTTACTCATAAATTTTCCAATTTCTCTGCTACTTAGCTACAATACATTATTTAGAACGTAAAAGGTATTAATTTGAAAGACTGATCTCTAGATAAGCCAGCTTTCCTTTTTAATAGACCATTTAAAGTACAGGATGCCTAGCAAGAGTTTTGCAGATAATATTTCATATTGCATTAAAATAATTAGTTACTTCAGATTGTATTATTCCAGACATTTGTACTCTGAGGAGGAACACATGATAGGATTTAGACTTCATATGTGATGATACAGCACCAGGTTCCCATGTGGAAAATCTGGATTTCTTTTGGTAAATTATTTGCTTTAGTTCTTAGTATTTATGTAGTAAAATACTGCATGCCGTAAATGTGTCAAACCTTTTTTGTGTTGAATGTCTTTTGGTTTAAAATATATCCCCCCTTAAGCATTTCTTCTTTACTTCCTTACAAACATGAATTTAAAATGTTTTCTTGTCTGCTAGCGGTTTTTCCTCTATTTTAAGGCATATTTATCCTTAAATGTGGAAATGAGGGCAGGATATTATATTTGCTTAATCATAGATGCTTCAATCAGACAAGCATGATTCTTTTGCACTTGTGCATTTGTGTTTAAATCCGAGAATGTAGGGATTTACAAAATTACCCTCTTAAATGAATAGTACCTGAACAAGAAAGCAAAACCAGTCTCTGTCAAAATCGTAATTCTGAATTCTTAAGGAGGTAGGAAAAAATTGGTGTTGGTTTATACTCCCAAGAAAGTTTCAAGTATAGTATTTTTCTGCAGGCACACAAATCTCAGTAGCCCATGCAAATAAAACTTCTGTGAAGTCTTCAGTTTCCAAAAGTTTGCTAAATTGATTTATTCTGTAACTGCCTTCTTAAATAGTTCACTATTTGGAAGATGAAGGTTACATGCAAGTATTAAAGCAGCATTCACCTTATTTTTGTTTGGTATTACCATGCTTCAAATCCAAAAACTTGTTGGTATTTGCTGCCCGTTTGTGTCTTATTTCAGGAGCTGACTTGGCTTTTCTGAGTACCCTCAACCAATAACTGGCATTTAACTGGATCTTCAGGATCCAGTGGACCTGTACTCTTTCTGATATTGCTCTGCTTCCTTATGATTTCTAGCATAGGTAGTTGAAGACTAGCCAATAGTTTTCTCAGGGGAAAAATATAATATGAAATGATGATCCAGTTTACTGGATGTGAAATAGCCATGTAGGTTTTATGATTAACTGATTTCGTGAACGTCCACTTAGTAAGAAGAAAAATTAGTATTTTTGTACGAAATTGCACACTGTTTGATGCCATCAGTGCCCTATAAAATAGAAAATGCTTAACATCAAAATGTTACTTTTCTCATTACAATTGCAAATACAAGGCGATAGACGAAGATGCTGGACTGCACTTCTTTTTTTAATTGCCTTTTTTTTAAACTGTGCAGGCATTCACTTAAGCCAAATCTTTGCATTTAATGCTCTTTTTGTATTGGCATTTACTAGGATATGGTAGAACATGTTTTTCAGTCATACCATTTCTCTTCTTTATATGCCCTACCTGCTAGAAGGGTATGAAATCGGCTAAGGTATACTGTCATGAGAATCATTGCATGAAACAGCATCTCTCTTTCTCCTTCTTATGTGTTTAAAGTAATATGCAGGAATATCCGGCCCACAGAAATTTGTTCTAGCTATTATAGGTGTATAACTAATAGTGATGAAGTTTTCTTGTGGTGTGCCGTTGGCAATAGATGCCAGGGAAGGGTGGGTTAATCTGATTGCCTGCATAGCTTCAGAATTCAGAATTAAAGCAGAATGTTAGCTTTTGGTGCTTTCCCCCCCATTCAAAATTGACTTGTTTTTCCTCATTTATATCACAAGTAAGTGCTTTGTAGCTGTGTTTGTTTCTCCCCTTGATTTCCTTGAATGGGTCTCTATATTAAGAATCTTGAATGTTTACTTCACTTATAATGAAGGGGATACTAGAGCTTTGATTATGAAACTAGATAGTGTACTTCAGTGTTATAAGCAACTTAAGCATATGCTTGGATATGATGTAACATATGGAAGGAAAATTTTATGCGTAATCACTCTTGCAGCAAAATGGAAAACAATAAGGTCAAGAAAGGACATTTGGAATCGTGATCTCTGGCCAGTGACCTTTACTTTTTCAAAAAGGAAGTTGATGTACTTCTGAAATACATCAACAGCTTCCAAGTAGGGTAGATATTGCTCAATGCCCTTTCTAGGCAGGGTTAAGGGTTACTAAATTTTGTTATTGATGTAGTACGAACTGTGTTTATAAAAATCACTATTTTTGGTATGTGCTCAGTAATTTAAAGTGCTGCTAGGATGAAAGTGGCTCTGGATGGAGGTAGGCAAGATCTTGAAAAGAGAAGGTATGAGAGATACAGTAGACTAAACTCAGAAGGTCATGTTTTTGTTGGAGAGAAGCAAAAGTATGCAGTAGCAGGAGATAGAGGATCTTAAATGCAAGGGAAGTTATTTTAAGAGGGGACTTTTGAGTCTTTTTTTCTGTGTTATTTTGAACAGACATTTTTTTCTTCTCACATCTTTGATGCCAAATTTGTGTCCAAACCACCCTTTTTCTTCACAGAAGGAATACACATGGTAGTTCTTGGCATACAACGGCTTCAGAGCAGGTTTGAAGCACATGTCATCTTTACATACAATTGAACTGGGTTTTGGTAGTTGCTACAAAATTTAGCAACTCTCAATTCTTCTCCCTCATGGGGTTCCCTTGGTTGCTTATGTTCTCTTTCCCCTAACTCTTTTGCCTGGCATACTGACGATGTCATCTGCTTCCTTCTCTGCCTTGAGAGAGCTGAGCTGGTGAGATATAATTAGCAAAATGTAGTGGCTGGAAGATGGAGCTGTGTCAGTGCTTTGGATGGTTGTCAGGAACATGTTTCTTTTTTTTGTTGTTTTTTTGTTTGTTTGTTTTTGTTTTTTAAATTTCTAAGGAACATTGTCGTGTGCTTTGAAGATAGGTTCAGATGTACAAGTGAAATATGGGTAAAACAACAAACTCCTATCTGTGAATTTAAAAGGTACAGGAACACAATAGACATATTTTGGAGATATACAGTTTAGGCGGAGAAGAATTTATAAATACGCTTACAGGCTTTGAAATACTCAGTTTCTGTTGTTGGGTTATCATTTCCACTGCATCTTGAAAAGGAAGGAGTAAAATGTGCTATATATAAAAAACAGTAAATGCATTGGAAACAAAGAAAGCTATAAAAATTTTACTTTAAAGGCCAAAATTTGTTACAAGGCGCCAGTATTGTGAATGGCTAATTTATGCGTAAAGACTGAATTGTGTTTTGCAGAATGTCTTTTGTTCTAGTTTATCTCTTCATACAGTAGTCCGCTAATCATTAAACATAGTTTACTTATGCTGGAAGACGAAGTACTGTGTATTTACAAATCTGCACAGTGATCTTGAGACGAAACAATGTGTAGTCCTATTGTATTCTTGCAAGTGCCTTTTTCATCTTTGGTCAAGAGTAAAATTCACTGTGACCAAAAAAAGAGAAAGGGTTTCTGCATATTTTATTGGGTTTTTTTAGTATGTGTACAATGAACTGTTTCTTGGCCAACAGGATTTTCAATAAATGGTCCCCATATATTCCACTGTGTCAGAAAATATTATACTGAAATTATGAGTTGGGTTTTTGTTCTTGAAACAATGTTGTACTTCTAAAACTAGAGCAGGGTACTCAGAATGGTTTGGGTTTGGGCTACAAGACATAATTTCTATGCTGCTGGGAAAAAGAGGATCTTGCCCTTACCAGAATTTAGTCTCAAGTGCCTTAAAAATTTAATCACTGTAAAGATCAATATATAAAGTAGTTAGTCAATATTTCGCAAAGCTTAAAGGAAGTTTGGAGTTACAAGATTTTAATGAATTATTGAATGCTACTTGCGGGAGAGAGATTTAAATAAACTAAAAATACTTTCCTTTTTTTTTTTTTGTCAAGTGCGTTGCTCCGTTAAGAAAAACTTAAAGTATCCTAAGGCTGAAAGACTGTGCAGAAGTCACTTACCAGGCATGGTTTGCCCCAGAATTATTTGGAATGATCATATTATAAATGCATAGACTTTCAGGGCTACATGCAAACCGCATGCCATCTCATAAATTATTCATAATAGCCCACAGGTATAATTATTCAGAGAAGTGAAAATGAAGGAAATTACTTCCTATTAATGTTTGCTTATTCAGATAATTATTTTACTTATTTTTATTCCGATTTTAATCCTAAATTACCTGAGTCCGGCTCATACAATGTATGTGTACTTTGCAAGCATTGTCTTGTGATATAAAACCATGAAAGGTGCATGAATCTTACTTCTAATTCTTCACCAAATTATATACTTTATTTCGTTCTTCTCAGCTGTGTTTTCAAACAACTTTTTCCTTTATTTCAAGCTCAGAATATAGACTTGCCATATTCCGACACGAGCTTCAGTGCATTACTGGATTTAAGAAGGGTGCTGAGGTTGATGAAAGTGGTGCTCTCCAAGCTGCCATGTATAAAATATGAGTGTCGTATATGGAAAATAAAAGGCCTCTGCATGAAAGAATGTCAAGGAGAACAAAATTGCTTTAGGTCTTACTCTGCAAACAGGCATATATACAAATGTTTTTGCTAATGTGAGTAGTCCTGTTGAATCAAATTAATCATGTTTGGTGTTTAAGATAAGGACTCAATTCTCCAGCCTCTCTAGAACAAGTGCAAAATTTATTACAGCTCTTTCTTTGCTTTGCAATAGCTGGAGTAGGCAATGGCCATGTTGTCCCTAAGCTATTGTGAAAAGCGCTACAGAAAAACAGAAAAATTATCTATATGTATTTCTTTTTTTTAAATTAATTTTTGCCACCCTATTCTGTGATTTTTGTAGTGTTTCTGTGAATGACAGCAGCCTTGAGTTGTCATAGTTTTTTCAAGTACGACAAAGAGCTAAAACTAATTTTTAAATCAATTTCGTTGTCTACTCTTTGCTTCGTTTGAAGCATTGTCTTCTATTTGTAGTTAGAGCAGATCATGGAAATTAAGGTCTTCAGTTAACATAAAATCAAGCACCCCAACTCAGTCAAAAGAACAAGGGGATTGAATGATTTCTTTTGACTTCATTTCTTGAGATCACGCAACTTGTGTAATTTTAGTTGTTTTAGCTTTTCCAGTTGATAGTGGCAAGAGACTTCTTATAGGGTGACGCATGTTATTTTTCTTGACTTTCTTAGTATGGGATGGATTAGCTTACACAGTTGCTGTCTACTCTTTATTATAGACAAATTGTATATTCCTAACTTAAATGATGGCTTTTAGAGAGCTGAGAGATGGTGTGTGGTTTCATTGGTATTTTTACAGTTCAGTCCATTGGGAATCCTCTTCAGATATGGTGCTGCAGCTGCACAGTGTCAGCACCATTTTCATTACTGGTCTCCTATAGAGCAGAGATAAATGAGTGGTCTTTGCTTTTTCTTCTTCTGTCTCTGATCCCTCCATAGTTTGAATTAAAATGCATGTAATTCTATATTTTGATGAAAAAACTTTTCTTTGCATATTAGTATCTATACAGACTAGTAAATAATACAGTAACTCTGGAGGGTCTCAGTATCAAAGATATCAAATTAGTAATGATATGTAATGGTCTTGGAAAATAGGACAAGGGATAATGGCTTTAAACTGAGAGAGTGTAGGATTACATTGTATAGTAGAAAGAAACTAGAAAAATTCTTTACTATGAAGGTGGTGAGGCACTGGAACATGTTGCCAAGAAAAATTGTGGATGCTTCATTCCTGCAAGTGTTCAAGGCAAGGTTTAATGGGACCCTGAGAAATCTGGTCTAATGGAGGGTGTCGCTGTCCATGGCAAGGGAGTCGGACGAGATGATCATTAAGATTCCTCACAATTCAAACCATTTTATGATAATTAGGTTTGATCAGTTGCAGTCGATAATGCTGGTCTATAAAAATTCTCACCTGTGAATTTCAAAATTCTGAAACTATTCACTTCAGTAATTTTAAAGCTAATCAAAAGCTTCAAAAGAAAAAAATAAGATTGATACTCAGAACTGGTCATCGGGCTGTAGTCTTTGTGAACTGCAACAGTCTTGGTTTAGCAGAGTTAGCATTGCATGTCCTTTCTAGTCTGCACTGAGCTCTCCAAGGCACTTACAGTAGGAGGGCTCTAGATGCAATGGTGCATTTTGTCCGCGATGGGTATTAGGTAGGGTAGCACTGCATCATTGAAACCAGTAACTCCCACATACTTGGACAGAAGAGAACACAAATGAGGATGAAAAAAGACCGTGTGATAGAAATCCATCTGGCCCTTACAGCGTTAACCTCATCAATTATGAACTCCTCATGTTTGCATTCAGGGACTTTACAGCCCCTCATGATACATCTCTACCCTGTGCTGTCTTCTCTCATTCACACAGATGAGCTGGTGCCAGCTTCTATCATCAGATGAATAAAACTGTGGATGTCAGTTTGTGTGACAGTTTATCCATCTATGTTCACTCCATAAACCTCATTGTCAGTAGATGGCTGTCATCAAACTTGGATAGGAAAATGTGAATGTAAATAAATCGAAGAGTCAAAGAATTTTCTGCTGGTAGTGAGATTGGAGACTTTTTGTAGAAATATCTTTAAACTCCTGAATCCCTAAGCCAGTTGACTCAGATCCACTAAATTTTGCAAACATGAGCCTCTGGGGAGCAGACAGTCTGTTCCAATCTGGAATAGCACTGCGGACTTTCCAGAGTATCTTTACATTTCACTTGTATGAAACCAAACCCTCCAAAAATTATGATTAGCACTATGAACAGCGTCATGCTTTCACTGTGTGTTGTTACCACACCAACAGACAGAAGGAGGTGGAGCCAGGGCTCCCGCTGGAGAATGTCTGATTCTCAGCTCCACTACCCCCAAATGGTCTCTGTCACATGGTACAGAATTCTGCCTTCTAATCTTATTTCATGACCTTTAGCTGATTTTTTCCCCTTCCTTTGTGTGTCACTCTATTCCCTGTGCCATGCCCTTCTGCTCCCTGCTTTATAATTTTCTGTATTTTGGGGAAGGCTTGATCTTAGCAGAGTTTGGTTAATGATGTCTATGTTTGAACTGTGTTGAGTTTCAGCATTTGAGGGCTGTTCACATTTTTCCTGGAGGTATGGATGGAAGAAGGATAGAGTCAACCTGGCGTAGTTGAATACTTGATATATCTATTTTTATTGCCAAATGTTGGAGTTTTTTTGTTGACATCAGGTTTGTCTGACTGTCCCTTTGATAGATGTTTTGAAGAATTCCCAGTATTTAAGAGACTTAATCTACTATTGAGGATGGTGGTTCTTGAACAGCGAGTCCATGACTGTTCTTCCTCTTTTGCTTAAGCTGGTACTGTGAAGGATATTAGGAAACTGATTTTTCTTGAATGAATGAATGAGACCTTATTTTTTTTGTACTGTTTCCTGAAGTTCACTTTAATCAAATGTCTTGCTTCTGTTCGATTTTTTTTCATGGGTTTCTCAGCAGCATTTTGCAAACTTCTCTGTAAAACCTCGGAAATGTAAAATGTGCAACCATGTTAGGACATAAAGAACAACTAATATGTGCAACTTACAAAAAAATAAATTCAAGAAATTTGATTGGAACTCACCCCTAATTTTAGGAAAATAAAATAGTTACTCAGTTCTTTTCCTTAAATGAAAACCTTTAGGGGAAAGCAAAAGATATTTAAAAAAATGCAAGGCATGAGAACAGTTTTTTAGATTTTTCTAAACTTTAATGAAATGTGAAAGTTCATCCTGGGGCATTAAAATCTTATTGTTCCTTGGTCCAGTATCTCTCATTTGTCCATTTCTTTTGCTTTCCTCTTCACTTTAACAAGTGATCACGTGCACCAGCTAAATGCCTGATAAATCTCCAGGCGAAGCTGGGTTGACTTGTGTGGAACTGATTTTAAAAATATTTGATGGAACATTGCTTCAGTCTCTGAATACTTGTCAGCTTAGATTTATTACAGCTGCTCCCACTACAGAGATGTGCACTTTGGTCCTTAGGGATCTTTCCCTCTAGTCCCAGCTATTGTGGTGTCACAGTCAATCAATTATTCACTTTGACACTTTCGAGTCCAGCAGAACATTGCGTAGAGTAACATCACCGTAACTTCTGGGTTACCTTTCTCTCGTATGTGAAAGTGTGTTGGGGTTTTTGAGTGAAAGTGCTTTTTTATTGACAGGGTTTTTTGTTTTCTTGTTGCCATTTTTTAAGTGAATGGGTGAATGTTGCATTTTATTCATTCAGGGAAACCATGTGCTAGTGTCTTCCGAAGGTTCACATAGTGTGTACCTGTGTAATAAGTGTGTTGAGTATCAACAGCTTTCCTTAACAGATACCTTTCCTACATCTGTAGTTTTGTAGTTGTAGCCCAAGTTTCTGTATGCAGAGGTGGATAGCTGTATATAGTTGATGTGGGAATAGGAATGATAAGAGATTTCTTTGGAAGATCATTAATAAATACATCAGTCTTATGAAATGGTTGTCTTAGGGATAACATGTCCTTTATTTTCAGCACTTCCAACAAGAAATTCAGAGTTTGTACGAAATTACAGCTGGCATGACGTGTTTCTATAATTTGTAAATTAGTTATTCTTGAAGATACTTTTTGACCCTCTGAAAATACCTATAATTTAGTGCACTCTGATATCAACAGGAAAAAATAATTTTACTCATATAAGTGACGCACATCCTTTCAATGTTATAAGCAAAATTTATGGCTTAGTTGCACACCTGCTATTGATTATAACACTATGAATAAATTGTTGTTTAAAAAACCCACACCAAAAAAACCCCAACAAAACCCCACCACAAAACAAACTCCACCAAATTTCTTAAAAAAAATCAATGTGGCCAACATACAGAGTGGAGGCAATTGGAACTGATAATAAATCAACAACAATTTTAATTAAATTGAAACTCTTTGAGCAGTTTGACCAGGAGAAAAATTTATAGCCTATGTATTACCATATTTGTGTCTCAGGTGGTTTGAGAAAAACTTCAGTACTCAAGGTTAAACATGCAGTAAGTATATTTATTGCTCTCAGTAACATAAAAAAGTATATTCTTTAATGTCTTAAGTGGAAGTATCATTTGAAACTTCAATCAGCATCTCTCTTCTGCCCTCAGGATAAAATCCTTCCCCCTCCCTTTCCCTGCATCTGTATAGGAAAAGTGTAGGTCAAAACTGAAGAACCTTTTAGTGTTAGTGGTCAGCTGTGCTATTTAAAGTTCTTCTAAGTGGAGCCCTGTTGAGCTGGTCATTTATCACTTTAGAGTGGACTGAGTTAGCACTGTGAGGTCAGTTAAGTGTTCCTTCAAGAATTTTCTTCTGAGCCTTGGGGTAAAAGAATAAAAGTTGACTTGTTACCAGCCTTTGTCAGAGAAACTGCAGTTGACAAACTTGAAACTGGTTGTGATCCTGACACACAGCACTAAACCATCTTCTGCTTCATGAAGAATTGAGATTTGCATTGACCCACTTTTCCTTTATCTAACAAATTTCAGGTTTGCTTCTGTTCAAACAGAACTAACTGAAAATTCAGTTTCCGGGGGAAACTAGGTGGGTTTCTTCTGGAGGCAAATTATGTTGATTGAAATATGTTTTTGTATATTTTCCTCAAGGTATTTACTTGATGCTCCAGACTTTCCTCCTATTAATAAAAGAGGGAATGCACAAAAAATACATAGCAAAATACTTTTTTCCTTGGTTTTACTGAATGAGTGTCTTCAACAAATATGATAAATTAATGGATTTCAGCCCACAAGAGTAAGGCTGTGAGGTGAAGTGGTGGAGAAGGAATCAAATCTTACATACAATCTGTAAAGCTGCAAGCAGAAGACTTCAATGAGGAATGGAAATGGAGGAAAAGTACCAGTATTAACAGTCTTGTACAGTAAACTTTGTCATATGAATTCTCAGTTCTCTGAAGAGAGGGCGATTGTTACTGGAACATAGCTGTTATCTCAGAGGAACTTGATGAGAGGAGAGTGGATGATCCATAAGGTAACTGGACTATTTGAGTATTTTTATAAAACACTAATAATCTCACCTGAAAAGGTAATGGCTACCTGGCAGTTTGAATTTTATAGTCTGAAGCTCTGGTTATTTAAGGAACTGCAGCATCCTATGCAAAGTCCACTTCCAGTGTTGACTCAGAGAACTGAGCATGCTCTGGGCTGGAGCAGTCACTTTGGCCAGGATGGCCCAGCACAAGCCTAGGAAGTGCTAATGTACTCCCTGGAAGTGGATCAGTGGGCTGTTTAGTGCTAGCATATTCTCAGGGGTGAGCATTAAGACAACTGCCACCATACTTTACCTGCTTCCTTCAGCCCACAGTTACTATTTTAAATAGGTGTTGAATCAAACTCATTGTACTGGCTCTGAGAATAAGATATGGGATTTAGCCTGTTCCCCGTCTTCATTGCTTCTGTGCTGTGTGAGGTGGTTCATTGTCCTTGGGTTACAGGTCCCTTAGGTGTTTTGCTCTGTGAAATACAATACACTTCCCTTGTGTATTTCTTACTGGCACTAAGAGCAGGCTTGGCTGATGTGCTGTGTCATGTTTACATTTTACTGCTGTCTCATTTTTTCCACTAAGTTTTAATTGAAACCTCAATGCTTACAAGATTATTTTAATCTGTTGAACATTTTAGTAGACTTTTAATTTTGGGAATGTGAATTTGTCCTTTAAAATTGATTCATTTTATTATTTTGGCTGAATTCAGGTTGAGGAACAGGCTCCCAACCACTGAATAGCCTGTCCAAAGTGTAGGATGCTTCCTGTGGTGTTCTGTATTCATATTATTAGGCTGGAAATTCTTCACTGGGTTCAGTTATTTTAAAGAAATCTGACTTGTTATGTTCCTCAGTGTTGTTTGTTTGTTTTTTTCCCTGGCTATTGTTTTTTAATTCTCTCAAAACCGCCTTTGAGAGCCACATGTCAGGCTTAGCTTCAACCACAAATAGTTTGTGATCCAGCAGTGGGGTAGAGGGATGAAAGAAAATATTCTTGTCTAAATTAGTTATTTATAAAGACAAGCATTTCTTAAGTTTTGAGGAGTGCTATATAGATTTGATAGTGTCTAAAAACTTAGGGAAGCGCTTCAAGTTTGAAGTTCTTCAGAATACGTATCGTTTTTGTAGGATCTGGGAATATGAAATGGTTTTGAAATTACTATTTCAAGTCATTAAAGGGTTTGTATATGTAGGATTATTAACTATGATCAACTTATTTGAGTTGTTCAGATGAAGTTAGTAGTCAGCCAAGAGGAATTATGACAGAAATTTTAAAAGTGTTCTATTTGTCAGTAAATAATCAGCATTATAAAGGCAGAAGTTTGGTGTGAGAAGCTGGTGCTCAGGGCTTCTTTGCATATGCTTTCAAGGCAAGCTTAATTAAATAATAATTCATCTCTTCTTTGTGTAATGCATAGAGTATCCTCTAGACCCCTGTGCTGCTATTTTCTATAAGGAGTTTGTTTACTGTTCATGGTTACACCTGTACTGTAAGTTTCAAGTGCTTCATGCCTATTTTAAAATCATGATTAGGTAAACAGTTTTGGATTTCACACACAGGCTGAGCCAGTGTTCATGTGGTGTATTGTTCAGAAACAAATACTGTGTGAGTGCTGCTTGGTTAATCAAAGTGACTGAGTGCCTTGTTGTTAGCTTTCACTTTCAACCTCATACCTCATTTGCCCTTTTCAATTAACACCCTGCACACCCCCACGATAAATAACAGTATATGTGAGGTCTTGACTAAACAATTTCATTAAAAAATAAAGAGATGTTTATTTCCCATTCCATTTATTCCCTATTCCCATTAGTTGAAGGCCAGCCCTTAGCTTTCAACAGGCTGCCAGCTGAAGAGCAGATGCTGAAGTATCAAAGCCCTTTCTCCTAGATGCTGGAGGGCTTTGTCCATATATTCATACTGGTTACGACATTTGGGGGTGGACTCATTTCCATCTTTGTCTTTGCCCCATCTTCCAGTGGCTATTTCTCCTGTACTCGGCTTTGGTGAGGCTGCACCTTAAGTCTTGTGTCCACTTTTGGGCCCCTCAATTCAGGAAGGACATTGTGGGGCTGAAGCAAGTCTAGAGAAGGGCAGCAGAGCTGGTGAAGGGTCTGCAGGGTAAGTCCTTTGGAGAATGGCTGAGGAAGCTGGGGTTGTTTAGCCTGGAGAAGAGGAGGTTCAGGAGTGACCTTACCACTCCCTGCAACTACTTGAAAGGAGGTTGTGGCCAGATGGGGGTCTGTGGGACTTCACAGTAGGTTAACAAGCCTGTCTGAGCCTGACATTTCGATATTAGCATGATCTGTGTCTATCCGTGAGAAATTCAGTGTTCACAGAAGCAAGGAACCAAAACAACCAAGGGAAAAAACAGCAACAAAGCTGCACCTGGTGTTTTTCTGAATGTCTAGAATACTTGGAGAGCTTGTGTTATAGATATCTAATAATAGTATGATGTAGTTAGATAATAGCCAATGAATCTATTGTAGAAGTTATGTAACCAATGGACATGTAACCTGAATGATAAACATACAAAAGTGCATAAAAGATGCTAACTTGTACAATAAACAGTCTTCTGCCTGAATCAACCTAGCGTTCTTGTTTGTTGCGGCTACTTCCGACAGCGACGCTTAGTGGCTTTCGGTGGAAACTGAAGGCATCAGCTGGTAACCCCGACATCTGGTAACCCCGACATCCGGTGACCCCAACATCTGGTGACCCGACAGGGGTCGGCCTCTTCTTTCAGGCAGCCGGCGAGAGGGCAAGAGGACATGGCCTCAAGCTGTACCAGGGAGGTTCAGGTTGGACATCAGGAGGAATTTTTTCACAGAAGGGCTGATTGGATATTGGAATGGGCTGCGCAGGGAGTTGGTGGAGTCTCCATCCCTGGAGGTGTCTAAAGAAAGACTGGACATGGCACTGAGTGCCCCGCTCTACTTTACAGAGTGGTGTCTGGTCGTAGGTTGGACTCAACAATCTCAGAGGTCTTTTGCAACCTAATTGATTCTGTGGTTCTATAATAATTGGTGGGTATTTCTGGGGGTTGTTACTTTGATAGCTTTTTTAGGTTATGGGGCAATATGCTTTTAATTCAGTTCCATGCCATGGTTGTTTCTGCCGTTCATTGTGAGCCACACTGATTGTATGTTGTCTATCATCTCTTGAATACACAGTATAAAGACTGTTTTAATATACAACAAGTCAGCAGGGAGACAGGTGCGTTTTTTGTAGCTTATATTTTAAATAAATGCTCAGAATTAATTACCTGAAGTATTAAAGGAAAACAAGGAATGTAAAAGTGATGGACTGCTTGCCATCTTCCCCATTGGCTTGTGCATGTAAAGTAGGTGAAAAGTACTCTGCCAAATAAAACCTCTTGTGGATGGGCAGAACAGCAATTTTGTACTTGCATATTCAGCATGTTTAAAAATGAAAGGTGAGCTGGAGAGCTGTTTGGAAGATTGCTGCTTGGTCACTAAGTGGACAGTTAGGGAAAGGAGAGTGATTCTGTTCTAAACAGGAGCAGTACAAAAGACCTCTGGCTGTTAGGACATCTAGTCTTCATTTTGTCTGATCATCTGGCATCTTTTATAATCTTTAATCTGTCAGTCCTCTAGAACTCTTTCAAGGGAAGTGTTTCTACTGGTAGTTTTTTATAATCTGAATAAAGTTAATTTCTCTTGCTGAGTGCATATGTAAGTATATCTCAGGGCATTTGCATTCACAGCTACCCCAGCAAAGCTTTCATCTCTGGTTTTCATGTGGGAAGAATACTGCTGTGTGCCATGCTGAACTGCAGCTTCCCAAGGCCCCAGTTGCACCCATTTGTGTATTCATTCTCTATACTCTTTGGAAGTTCAGGAACAAGTGAAATTATGTTGATTATACTGAAATAAAGATGTGCTTTATCCCTGAAAATGAGTTGCAGAAGCTAGCTTATATGTTTAGTCGGCTAAGGATTCTTTGTGTGCTTAAATTCTTGTACATCTTTCACCTCTCTCCAAGACCCCAATTTAAATCCAGTACTCAGGGATATCACGCGGATTTGTACACTTGCTGGTGGATTGTGGTTCCATAAAACAATGAAAAGATTATGCTTATCCATGTTTATTCCATCTGTAACAGATGGAATATTAATAATATATTTTTTTTAACTTAAGTCTCTCAGCTATAATCCTGTGCAAATTAACTGAAGTTAGAAACAGTATTTTAGTATTTCAGAGCACTTCAGGAAAGAGAACACATCTGAGTGATTATTGCTGGTAGAAGATACTGAGATAGGTACTTTCTTTTTTGCATATAACGTGATTTTCAGTGAAACAAAATCATGGTGCAACATGTTCTTTCCGCAGAGACAGGCTTGCTGTCACATTGACTGAAATGTAGTTTTGGTAGCATCTTTTATCTTTTGTTATGCAGAATTTGGCGCTTTGAATGTATAGTATTAGGTAGTGATAGACGTTGAGGAATGCTGTGGAAAACTCCCTCAAACTGTGAAGATATTTCAGTAGCTAAATTGCTAGCAGTGTTGTCTCTTGAAGCTTCCTACACAATTCTCAATTTTATGGAACAGAAGACATATTGGGAAGGAAAATGAGAGTGCTATTGCCATTATTCCTAACTGATGACCTGGTCATCAGGTTAAACCAGGTTAGCATCTCAGAGGTACTTTAGTTTCCTAAGATTTTCACGGGTGTTTGTAATTGGAAAGCCTGAGGTACTGTGCGTGCACGCAGCTAGATTAGCAGGGTGAGATGAAATTGCTCATTTTTAAAAAAAATTGAGGTATGTATATATTTTTATTGCATAAGAATTATTTATGAGTTTCTGTTTTGAAGTATGTATGAAGGAAATGTTGTCCACAAATGCACAAAATTTCTCCTCTGTTACTGCATTCACTGGTTAGACAGATCTTTGACATTAGCACAGGCACACTCTGTTATGGTTAGCATAAACCATTTAATTACTGTCCTGAATTTCCAAATTGATCTGTAGATAAATGTTTCACTTCATCAGCAGCTGAAGTGAGATGAAATGTAAGGCTGGTACAACAGCAGCACAGGTTTGTAACTCTGCAACAGTAGAATGCTTCTCTAGATGTATCTTATGAGAATTACGTTCATAAGTAAAAATTTAGGTATAACTTTGAATATGTCTCAAAAGAATAATGGTACACTGGATATAAACAGCAAACAGCATTCCCAGTGTCTGTGTGCTGTGCTGACAGTGTGGGTATGTTACTGCCTGCTTCTTTTAATAGGATTGCGTATATGTTTAGTGAGTGCTTTAAAATAATCCTTTTTTATTATTTTACAATATGATATTTCTTTTTAAATGAACAGCATGTATGTTTAACATGCATTTTTCAAGAGTCAACAATTTTCGTGAAAGCTATCATAGTGTAATAGCATTGTATGAAAAGCTCCTTTTCTTCATAAACCCTTATATTTAATCCCTCAAAGCGGCAAGCAACATGCTGGCCAGAGAATTAACTTCAGATTGAAGATAAACAAGAGGCCAAAGTTAATGACAGCTACAGAAAGCTGAAAGATGTAATTCAAGTAGGAGAGTAACAGCTTGCAAAACAGGTTGTGATATTTGCTTTATGATGAATACCTACTGCAAAAGAAAGTGTATTTCCTGTGTCTGCAGAAAACCACATTTTCTGGTAAATAGATTCTTAAATTAATATTCCTGTGAACATGCGGTAAGTATGGGTTATGTTTGGCATGGTACTGGCTAGCTATTTGACTTGAGAATATAAATGGTAATGCTGTGTAATATTAAATTAATTACAGTGGTCAGACTTAAAGTTTCTGTATCGTGTTAGGAAATATTGATACAGAAGGGAAATCTGTTCAAAGGGAAAAGTAATAAATCTTACTTGCAGTTAAAACTTGGACTAAAATCTACTATTTCATTAAAAGTCAACAAAATTAAGATTTTCATTACTCTTACTGTGCTCCCACATAACCACATACTACATATCCTGAAAGGTACAGGTACTTACCAGTTATTTTCATTCATATTCCATTAGGTGCTTCAGTTACATATGGAGTGAGTTTCTAAAAATTGATGTGATGCCTCTGAATGTGCCAGGAGTTAGAGAAGCTAAGTCACACAGGGATTTACAGCTATCTTGCAAATAAGAATTTCTTCATATGATCATTTAATGTCGTATGATTGGGATAATATAAAATACTATATGCATCTCTTAGCAGTCAAAATGTGAAAGACATTTTCAGGTTTATAATGGGCATTTTTAAAACAGGTGTTACTGTTATGTGGATGTAACAGGCAAATCCTGGGTCAGACATTATTTTTGGCCTCTATTCTGCCTCACCATGATTGACAAAATTTCAGAATATCCGAAGTTGGAAGGGGCCTCTGGATGTCATCTCGTCCAACCCCTCTGGTCAAGGAGGGACACCTACAGTAGGCTGGCCAGGGTCATGTCCAGATGGCTTTTAGCTGTCTCCAGGAGGGACACTCTACATCCTCCGTGGGCAAGCTGTGCCAGTGCTTGGTCACCCTCACAGGAGAAAAGGTGTTTGCTGGTGTTTAAAGTCTGAGGTTATGAGACCTCTCCTCTGCCCCAGCTCAGTTCTTTATTTCTATCACAGGCTTTCAACCTGAGAAGATTCAGGAGCTTTGTCAGTGTTTCTTGTCTGGATTCTTGTGTTCACCTTTCGCTTGTGCTGTCAGTCAGTGCTGCAGGAGACTGCTTTGTTACAGAGGATGCACACCTTTGTCCTTACTTGAAGGTGCAGTTTTCCTGGCGTGGTGCTGCCATGTTCCCGTTCGTCTGAGTTGGATCATGTTCTGCATACTCACCATGGGGGAAAACATTGCGAGGCTCCCTGCAGTAAACAATAGTTATTCCATAAAGCATAGTACAAGTACACAGTAACAGTGTTCAACTGGCTTGGATACAGCACTGCCAGGGTTCAAATAAATTAAGAATTTTGTTTGGAGAATGTACTCAAAACCTGCTGGAAACATATAATGATGTAAATACATAACAACATTCAAGCAGTGCAGCTGTCAAGATATTTTCACATGTAGAAAGACATTGCTAGTAATTCTTTGCATCACAGTGCATTGAGAGTACAGAAACTTGGTTCAAAGTGGTATTTATTCCATTGAGAACAGAAATGGGATTTATATGTTCATATTTTGCACAGGGTGTCTGTGTAGTTTGCTGGAAAATACATCATAAATTAAGGCTTCCTTTAAAAATAACAATTAGAAGTAATATAAAAATGACATATTTTAATCACCATAATTGAAACCCCTTGGAGAATGAAGCCAATACAGTCTTGGGAGTTAAGTAGGGCAGTTTATTAAAACAAATGGAAGTGATCAATTCCAAGCTTTCCCAATCTCAGCCTGTATACTAGAGCAGGAATAAGCACTGCATAAGAGAACACTTTAATGACAGAATCCTCTTATCTCAGATACCAAGTAATAAAAATAGTTATTATTGTCTGGATGCAGCTAGCTTAGCCTTGACATTAAGTACCACCTGCCCTTTTAAAGAAAGGCTGGCTGGTAAAGAATGGCCACATGGGCCAGGAGGGAGAAGGCATTGGCTTTCTTTTGTGCATGCTTTCCTACATGGTTCAAAAGGTAAAAGGCAGTAATGATGCTCTTGAAGGATTAATATTTCTTCTGTAAACTTCTAACACTAGCTTACACAATGCTTGTACTTGAACTTGCAAAGATTACAGCCAGTAATGGAAGATTGGTATGGTCTGTGTTTTTTGAAAAGTCAGGATCTTTTTATTAAGGAACAGGTTTGTTGTGAAATGCATGAGAGTAAATAAGACTAGTCTGTCTCTGAATTCATAATGTATTGATACTGTAAAAAATCCCTTGTTTGGGAAATATATCCAGGTATGGCATAACCTACCTGTTTCTTTCTGAGGAATTTCAGAGTGGTGAGTGTTGGCTTCTCTCTAGAGACTCCTCTTGAAGTGAAATGTTTAAGCTCTATTCTTAAGCCTTTCTGAAAGGAATCACAGATCAAAAGTTTTTTAACAGAAACTTCTGCTTGTAGAAGCTGGTGTCTATCGTAGCACTCAGTCACTTCACCTTTGGTGAATACAATGCAGTTTGTTTTTTCTCTCACTACTTCAGCCTTTAGATCTCAATTAAGCAAGGTAGTCTAGCACAAGCATATTGTTATGTAGGCAGTCCTGTCAAAACAATGATGCTCTTTAGATCCTAAGTAAGCACACTTTTATGTACTGTGTTAGTACTGTGGAAGGCTTTACTTGAGGAACAGAGAGAGCAAGAGGTAGTTCTTTAGCTGGAGGTAGTTCTCCTCTCAGAGAAGTCACAAAAAATAGCACTGTAGAGCTATTTAAAGTTATTTTTTCTACTCTGTATAGTAAAGTATTCCTAATACATAGTTTATTTTTTTCCACAAAGAGTAGTCATTGCAGTTTATCTTCCTGTGGCTCATTCTTTCATTATGATGTAGGCAGCATACAAGGTTTAACATTTTTATTTTTCATGGTGTGAATATTTCAAAACACAGGTCGAACGCCTAGACTATAGGAAGACAAAGTTCTGCGCCTCTGATGTGACACTTTGCGCTGCTACTTCGAAGAGATTCAGTTCATCCCTTTCCATTGTGTACCTTGAAGATGGGTCATGAGCATAGACAAAGGGAAAGTTTGCCTTTGAATTTCATTTACCAACATGTCAGCTTTGTCCTAGGTCATGGAATCATTCATCTGAATCTTAGAAAAGCCTGTACCAGTGCCCTGTTGGGCTTTCTCTCCTGTCTGTAAGGAGCTGACTCTTTTTGTAAGTTCAAATGTGCTCATGCAGATGGTAATCCCCAGTGTCAGCTCTTTCCTATTGACTGGGTCTAGGCTTCAGACAGACTTTTCTAGAAGAAAACACAGGCAGTTTCATGAATCTGCACAATTAAAATATGCAGCGCTTTTTTTTTTTTCTAATTTCTGATGTTGGTGATTCTCTGTTTATAGTAAAAAAAGAAGCAGTGGTGTCTTAAAATCTAAAATGTTACACCTACCTACTTGAACTTTCTGAATCATCTGAAGCATTTGATATATTTCTCCTAATGTCCTCCCTTCCAAAATCAGCTGTTCATATTCTGCTGAAATCACTCACTTCCAAGTCTGCTGAGCTTTTCTTAGTCCTTTTCTTTCATCCTACCAGGAAAAAAATGACCTGCCAAGTAATTAGCACAGTCTAGGTTAAATAAAATTCCCTTATTGGCAGGACATTTCATATACCTTGTTATGAATGACAGCTCTGGCATCAATTCACTTCCACCACTTAAATGCTGTAGTTCTGGTTAACACGATTGATGTGATGGGCACATCAAGATGTTCAGAATTGCAGATAATTGTCCTCTGACTCATTTTGACCTTTCTTCTCTCATTTGATGGGGCAAGCCCTAATTCATTCTTCTGATATGTTAAAATGATTTTTTTTTGTAATACGTAAATCCTTCTGAAAAATATACTTCCTTATTTCTTACAAAACGGAATTATTGCTTCACGAGTAAACTATAGGAATGATATTTAGTCATGGGTGGCCAGTTAGAACTGGTTTCTTGTTTGATCATTAACTGAATGTTGTAGTTAGACAAACATTTTGCTGACTTAAATGCCTCAAAATACTTGGAGAAGTACAAACCCATTAACTGTTTTGGATGACCTTGAGTTGACAGAAGCACATCCACTGTACTTCATGTGCTTTTCTAAGAGTCATTGGGTTTTTTGCTGTGGGGATGGGCAGCTGTATGTGCATCCACATATTTCTGTTCAAGACACTGGCACGTGCTTATGTAAACAAAATGTTCAGTGATGGGACATTATTGTAATTGTGTGTTTTTATGAGTGGTTTTCAGTTATGGTATGAGGTGGCAAAATAACAATATGAGCAGTCATAATACTATTTGGGAAATAGCCCATTTCTCATACTCATGCAGCCTGTGGGGAAGTTCTTTCATTGCTTCATGTGCTGAAATTTTTGGTTTATGTGATGAAAATGGTGGAATTGCATATTACAGCAAATATGAGTAGCTTCCTGACTTTCATTAAGTAGACTTCAAATTATAATTCACTTAGGTGTTTACTGATTTAAGTGAGTTTGTCTTAATTTCAGTCCTGCTGAAGTCAGTAGTTGAAGTGATTTTTACATTATCCTTACTTTAAAAAAAATTGAAACTGGTTTGTGCTAATGGATAGATTCTAAAAGTTGCTTCTTAATGATGGGGTTTAAAGTTGCGGGGCAGTCATAATAATAAATATGTTTATGTAATATGTTGGTATTTATTGTGTGTAAAATATTGGAAAGCTGTTATCACACAGAAGGTGTCAACAATATTTCGTAATTTATCTGAAGTAAAATAATGTTGGCAGAAATATTGGCATGACAACTGTAACAGCTTAAGACTATAAGAAGTGTTTATTTTCAATTTATATTTATTTATAAAAATCAGCTCCTGCTTATATTCCCTTCTATGTGCCTCATACAACATTGACAGCACTAGTAATATTTAAGATTTTGGACATTGGCAATAGTTGTGTACTGATTTAATTACTTTGTTGTTAGTGATGACATTTAATATGATAATTTTAAAAACTTGTGAGAACTGTGTGAGCCTATGATGACATCTTGAGCCTTTATAATATACCTTCCAGAATCTTCATTCTCGAAGATCACATCTGCATAATTCAAGCTTTTTGGATGCAAATTGTTTAACTTCATTTTTCCCTTAGGACTTTAAATGTTCGGTTTATTTGATAGTATCTTAGGTAAAATAAGTATTGAAATAAGTACTCCTCAGATCAGAAATTTTGCTGTTCATCTTTCTTCTCAGATCTTGTTGGCAACAGATCTATTGTGTAAAGTTGAGTTTTGATTCTTTGAAGCAAGAAAGAGGTTATATTTTATAACATTATATGATATTGATAATGGTGGTAATTCTTTTGTATAGTCATACATATGTATACATAATACTTTAAAGGGCACTTTATTAGGCAGAAAAGTGAAGTATACTGTATAACTGATAGTTTTTTCATAGAATACTGTTTTTCCATATTTATCCTGTTTATGCTAATCAAGCGATGGCTGTGTATTCATTTTAGCAGATTTTCATTCTGTGCTCGTCGATGTGGCTGTTTTAACTCTGTAGTTTTTATGTCTGAAGATGATCCATAGAAATACAAACAAGGAATTGTATCAGCAGTATTTCATTACCAAAGCTGAGAGATGTCAGACATAATTACTGAGACTAACATCTGGAGTGGTTTATTGAAGGAAAACCTGCCAGTATTGTTAGCACATACAAAGGAGCATTATCCATATGTATGAAGCTTTATAACTGGAGCAAGTTGGGCAAGTACTGCAAGTGAAAGGTATATAACACAGCAAAGATAATTTAGGAATTGTTACTGCCTGCTACAGTGATGTGTTTCAGTAAACTACTCAAAAGAAGCTGCATCAAGGTAGTGAGTACTGCCCATCTGTAGAAAATTTTAGCAAAATCCTTGAGATTCAGATTTGAGCTTGCACTGAAGAATGAGGTTAAATGAAATGCGGGACTCTAGCAGAGAAAAGCTCCAAGGCAGCATGTGGCTGTAGAATGAGTGGCTGTGTTTGGGCCCTTTTAGCAGATGATGGTTTAGGTCTGTTAATGGTTACTGTACAAGATGGTTTTAGACTGCTGAGGGTCTTGCTGCTGGTTCTTCTTGTGCCAGACGTTTGAAAGGATGGTTTGGATAAACCATCCTTTTGACTTGCCTGTACGCTCCAGCCTCTCTTCATAGTCTTTTCCTACCAGCAGAATGGGTGACAGTGACCTATGAATATCTGATAATTTCAGGCATAAAGCCTATCACTTATTTTGGTGAATGTAAGGTATGTAGAAAATGCTAAGGTGGAAATGAAGAGCTCTTTTTCTCAATTGCTTGGAATTTTCCTACCAACTTTTTAACATTTTCTGCATGAGGGTTCCACTCACAGATAGGATTTTGTGCAGCTGCTGTGCAGCACAAGGATTTAGTAGTGGATTAGTGTATTATAAATGCAGACAAAACTATGTACATATTGCATCTGTGTTTTGAGTTTTATATTGCTGTGAAGTTTTTTCTGGTTATGATTTACAGTAGTAGCACCCAGTAACATTAATATAATTATTCCTGTAAATTCTCTGTATCCATCCATGGTTACTTAGCAATATCTCTCCAGCAGGTGTATTAGAATAACAGGTTAAGAGTTAATTCTATTGGAGGGATAAAACTGATAATTTAAATAGTGCTCCCATGTATATGCTCAGTATTAATTGTAAAACTTTTATTTTATCCAAATTTCTCATATATCTCATTATTCCCATGCATATTCACTTTCTGGTCTTTTTTCCCCTTGTTGTCTGTAAGATGGCTTAGTGATTGTCAAAAAGACCTAAAATGTTTCTAGCAAGCCTTTTAACTTAGACATCAAAGACTACCTATGTTTTTGGTTTCTGGATCTTTTCAGTTATTTCATCATTTTTGGAATTATTTTACATGTATTATTTTAAAATAAGTTCGCAAAAAAAACATGGTCACAAAGACTTTGGCTATTTTCTGTACCACTTTTGATAGGTATTATGATATATACTAGGAAATGTAGAAGAAATACGTTACTGCAAAATGTTTGCATGAATTTGCAGAATAACCTGCTTTTGGAAAGTGATGAACTGTCTCAATTGATTTTTTTTTCATTGATCTGTATAATATATGAACAGGATTTCATATATGTAAAATGAAATGCAATTACTGAGTTCAGACCAAATATTTGAACTTTAGCCCTAAAAGTTACCTTGTCCACAGAGCTGGTAGATGTCCCATCCCTGGAAAAATTTAAGATTAGGTTGGGTGAGGCTCTGAGCAACTTGATCTAGTTCAAGATGTCCCTGCTTATTGCAGGGAGGTTGAACTAGAGGGCCTTGAAGGGTCCCTTCCAACTCAAACTGTTCCATGATTCTAAGTGGCTGTTAATTGCTGGTTGCAGAACAAACAGACTGCCCTGTTTTCTTAGATAGCTGTGGTAAATACTTGTTTACAGATTTGCCCTCAGCAAGAGCTTCAATTTATGCTTAATTATTAAGAACAAATGAGTCCCCAAGGAGATGTCAATTATTTCATTATATCTGCAAAGAGCTAGAGTGCTGTTTCAATTACTGTAGTCATTTTTTTTCTATACCAACTATACCCAGTACACTGGGAACATCAGCATTGTTTAGAATCAAATAATGTTTGATTTTAAATTTTCTTTTTCCAATTTTTTTACAGTTTTAAGAAACTAGACAATTCTCAAGGAAGCTTTAATTGTAAAATGTACAGCTGCATTAGAAGAAAGTAGTAGCCCATTAGCCTAATACCTTACATGTCTGAGACTGGTATTTTGTATTTAATAAAGTCAGTTCAACTACACTGGAAGTCGGTAAAACCATAGTGGGTATGGTGCACCCAGTGCCTTTTAAATAACTGCAGTAACTCTGAGTCATTGAAGATTTACTCTTGGGAGGTAGTTATATATTGTTAATGTTGGAATTTTCTTTTGTGCATGAACTGAAACCCAGTGATTAGAGATGTATGAGAAAACTCCAGGTTTTATAAAAAAGATGTTTGCTCATATGATGAGTTGCATTTACTTTCAATAGTAAGTGAAATAAGAGGCCACAGTGGATTTAATCTTGGTCAGCTGTAAACTTTGTGAAACTCATGCATAATGTATATGGATAATGTGAGTAAATTAACAGTAGTCTAGTATTTATTTTAGAAGTAATAAACAATTCATTACACTGATATGTCAGTTTTTCATTTAGATGTGTTTTTCTATAGGAAGAAATACTGAAAATACGGTGCTTGACAGTCTTATGGATAAAAATGCAATATATAATGTGCCAGTTCAGAACTGAAACCTCTATTTAATGAAGCTATGCCAATGCAAC
The DNA here is from genome assembly GCA_013397795.1 of Orthonyx spaldingii. Taxonomy (NCBI): domain Eukaryota; kingdom Metazoa; phylum Chordata; class Aves; order Passeriformes; family Orthonychidae; genus Orthonyx; species Orthonyx spaldingii. Next base: position 504,489 of record VZTJ01002692.1, on the reverse strand, counting down.
AGATTTATGTTGCAAACAGATCTTTCTTCTGCATTTGATGACCAAGTTCAGCACTTGTTTCTGTACTTATTACTGGTTTGGTTTTGCTCAAAAGACAGTAAGTAGAGCATTTATTACTAAAGCTAAAACACAACCTAAAAACAAACTTATCATGTTTCTGAACAGAATGATGATCATTATTTAAAAGAGTGTGCATCCTGCTCCCTCCCTCCCAAGCCCCTTTAATAACCTTCATGTAATCCTTTAATCCTGTAAGCTTTTATCTGGGGCTTTGTATATATTACCAGAGCAACTTACTTTCATTACAGCATCATCAAAGAATGGATTTCTGATGTTCTGTAGTGCACAGGGAGAATTAAGAATTTAAAAAAAACCAATTCCTTTCTGTTAGTGCTTTTTCTTTTGGATGTATTTCCTCCCTGTTTCTCATAATATATTTGAAAGGCTAAGCATTTACAGTATGGAAGTGTAGTTATAAAATCTTGCAGTTTAATATTTTTTTCTGCAAAACTTCGTCGTGGAGAATAACTTCAGGTTGATGAGGAAAGTCGTGTAACTCACTTCAATAGTTTATGGTCTGAGTTTTCCCATAGTGTATAACAAGCTGACCTTCTGTAAATTGCCAAGACAGGAGGAATAAATGACATTGTTACATTGAAAAAGATGTGTAAAGTGAGTAGTGCATTTTTAGTTTTGAAGGCTGAAGGTCTGATCATGTTCAAACTTTTTTAAGTTCCATTTAAATTAACATTTATGTCATTACTCCGATCTTTATTCAGGACAAGTCTGCAAGTTCTTTAAGCAGTTGTAGCTATTTTAAATATAATGTATGCATTTAATTTTTATCGATTGGATTGAAGTTAGTAGTAATGCCCAGTTGTTGTCACTAAATAAGATGCAATGGCCTGTATTTGTTTTATGCTTTAAAAATGGGAGTATAGGCTTTGTGTAAGTTTTCTCAGATGAGTCTTGGTATGGGTAAAATCCAGCATTTTATTAAAAACAGAGCATGAATTATATGGAAACCTATACATTTCATAGTTCTCTCTGGTAACAAAAATAACTGGAGGGATGTCTACATGTTGAAGGACTGGAAATGCCTCTTCGTGGATTGTTTTTGCTGTCATGCATTGACAGCAAGAACATTGCTTCTCACCTTGTGAATTTCATCTTTGGAAAGAATGTTCTTACTTTTTTAACAGCCTCTCTCAGGAACATGTATAAAAGTTTGACACCCGTCTACATACAAGGTGTTTCTACATGATTTTGTGGGGGAAAAGGTAGCCAAACTAAGAGAAGATACAGCTTCCTAGGCTAAATTTGAGGTATATTTTATGACCATGATTTATGTGAACAATAAATATCAGTATTTGTGGAACAAATTGGTCTCCAGTTTTGTTATATTAAACTAACCTGTTCAGAAGGACTGCAGATTATAATCAGACCTCTTTTGAAAAATCGGCTGGGGATTACATTTTTAAGGGAGCAATTTATTTGCTGAACACATTTTGTTATTTACTTACTGTGTTGTTTTCATTGTTTTACTGAAAAGTTTGGGCCTAGTGCTTGTCACTGCACGTGTTCAGCCTATAAGTTGTTGCAGAGAAATGTAATAAGTATTTAAAGAGGCCTAGATTATTCACAGTGGGATGAAATTAATTCTTAAGTCTCCAGCTTTTTGGAGAAAGGAAGAATGTCACATTGACTGTACATACAAAGGAGAAAGATTTTTTTATTAAGTCTTTATAGAATTCACATAATACATTTAGTTGATGGAATGTAAATTTTATTTTTAGTTCAAGTTTAAAATAATGAACTCATTAGCTGATGTTGTGGTGTTTCAGTGGTGAAGATGGAAAAAGGTACTTGCTGGTATTATTCCACCCATATCCTCTTCTCTCAAGAGCTTTATTTCAAAGCTGCATAAAATAAACTTATCTATAGCTATATAAATGAAAGTTGGAAAGGTCTAAAATTAATAAAAAATTTTCAGTCATTCTAATAATAATTATGATACTCTGTCTTCATTCTATAGGTTTCACAAGTTTCTCTACTTCTTTTAATTTCTTTCAGCTGTTGTTTTAAGATTTGCTGAATAATAATTTTTGATCGTGTCTCTTTTGATGTCTCTTTGCATTCTTAATTTTCCTTCTATAAAGAAAGGATCTGAGGATGTTCACTTCTATTTTTAAAGCCAGTGGTGTTTTTTAAGCAGTCTTGAAATAAACTTGCTTATTCAGATCACTGGCTCTCACTTTCAGTATGCCAAAAGGACCTCCCATTTATTAATTAATTAATTAATTTATTTTTATACGACATCTTTCTGTTTCACCCTCTCCTGTTCTTCAGAATAAATTCCTAATTCATTGACATTTGGAGACCTCAGCTACAGAAATTAAGGACATTTGCTGTCTGTATTAGTTAAGGAAAAGGCAGAAGTAATGTACCCTCTCAAGATAAATAAATCCAGGAGGTTTTACTATTTTTATATCAGTGAAAATTCAGCACATTCACTTGCTACATACAGTCCAGGGACCTGTTTCAGTATCTACATCTGGTAACATGTGGAAGTTGAATAACAAAATCTATCTTTTCATGATCTTGCACGGGTTGTATGATAAATTGCTGTTGTCTGTTGGATTAAATACAGTGGAGATGTTGTGGGATGGAAAGAATAGTGGATGATTTTTTTGTCCTTCTATTCTTCAATCAACCTTGACAACTGGAAAAAGGCAGTCTTGGTAAGGAAGCAGTTGCAGCATATTCTGGGAAGAATTTTAATATGACTAATTATTATTGTCCTTTGCTAATTGACTGGTAATTATTGAAGATGACTGCTAGTGGGGAGAAAAAGCCATTCCTTATATAAACTGACAATTTCTTGCACTGTGGAACTTTGTAAATGAATAAACAACTGAGAAAGCCCAGAAGAAGCTACAGAACTGTGAGAAATTGTTGAATATTAAAAAGTGATGAAGGAGAAGACTTGCTGTCTGTATTCCTTTACTTAGGCTACCTCAAAAAGGGGCAGACAAACCCTCTTCAGTGTTCCTTGACTGTTGCCACAAAAGTCCTGGAACCAGGCAGAGCAAGCAGTGAACATGGTTTGTCAATGGGCCATAATCTGTCTGATTTTCAGGGCCTGAAGTGAGAAGCGTTGGGTGCAAATCCAGTAAAAATACTTAAAGAGCTTAGCTGCCATACCACAGAGCTTTGGGTGCTGCAGTGAAATCCTGGGTTGTTGTTGGACCTTCCTAATACATGCAAGGGATCAAATGCAAGCATTTCATGCAGCCTATTTGGAGTTATCAGCCTTAGCTGTAAGGAATGCAGGTGAAGTTCTGTCACTTACTGAGTTTAGGCAGTCTGGGATTGTGGGACAGCAAGTAACAACTGAATTTCATGTTAAAATCTTCTCCAAATTGTACTACACCTAATTCAGGAGCTTGTTCACCATTTCATGGTGTCCACACTGCTATTGTAACCTGCTTTCAACTACATGCATAGCTTTTGTCATCCAAGTAGGACCCAGTGGGGCAAGAATGAATGATTTTACTTAATTGTTTTTCTGTAACATTTACATCTAGAAATTTCTTCTGTTTCCTGTTTGAATGTTAATACCTCTAAAGAACAGGGGCTTGTTTAGTCAGAAAAATTGAAATTGTGAAGGGAGGCCCATGTCAAAAAAGAGTGCTTCTGTCTGCCCCTGTCACGTATGCCTTAAAGGAAGGGTGCTGAGAAAGTTGCGAGAAACTGAAAATAGTGTTTTAGATTGCAATAGCATTTTCAACCTTAAGTATATAGCATCACTGAGGATGCACTCTGTAATTATATTGTCAGTTGAGAATTGCTTAACACTTTTGATGCTTTAAACTATGACAGACTAATTCTAAGAAATGTTATTTTAGTTCTGTGGCACTTGCAGTGCTGCACAGCAGCCTGAAATTTCTGAATGTACACTACTTTCTGCTTGAAATTGGAGACAAAAAGAAACCTCTGAAATGAACTGTCAAGCTTCCTTTAAGGGAGATGATTCAGATCTAACCTTCCACAGTAGGTGGTATCGATGGAGATGAATGAAGATTTCTGCAAGATGTAATGCCATTTTGCCAGCAGGAAAACACTTCACATTTAAGATAAAAATGCTTTTTGAAAGCTCCTGGCAGACACAAAGTGACAAGGTAGTTCCTAGACATTAGGTCTGTATCTGGATAGAAGACATCAGAAGTACAACCCTGGGACAATATATTTAAGGAAAGCTAGGATGAAATGAAGGTAATAGAGCTTGAATTTGTCCCTGAGGATTTTTTACTCAGAAATCTTGTAAATGTCACATTTTAGTTTTTGCAAACTTTATTTAAAATAAGATTCCTTGTGCTGCAGTGTGTGTAACTGTCAGGATGTGTTTGTGAAGCTGTATACCTGTCAGTCAAACCAGATCACTGAGACTTGACAGAGCTACTGCCTCATGTCTGCACTTTCATAAACTTTTCATAAGTCCTTTCATCCAAGATGGAGAAACTTGCTAGTGAAGTTATTAATCTAGTTGTTTGGGTTTTTTCTTTTTTTTTCTTTTTTTTTTTTTGTGCCATCTTAAAGTAGGCATTCTAAATTGAGTCCTTTCATCTATTTTTTGTCAAAAACCTATTGTGGAAGTTACCTCATTCTTGTAGTGTGAATCATATATAAAATGCTGTACTTCAGCTGTCTTAAATTATGCCTCACCAGCAGTTAAAGTAAACACCCTGTGGCACATGTTGTCAAAATGTGTGGCACATGTTGTCAAATCAAATCCTTTTTGTTTTCTTGGTCTTGTTTCCTTTCTTATAAGTCTTGAGGGACACATTTAAATCTTGATTAGATTCTCTTGTAGACTTGTCTTTCCTTGATGTACCTCCATAGGTTTATTAGACTTTCTCCTGGCACACATCAGCACATCTGAAATCAGAAGTGGTTTTCATTACTTTTGCAGTGCATGTATCAGACATTTTGGGTTGTGGTAGTTTATGATTATACAGTTATATGTGGAGAGATATATAAAGAGAACCTGTATCAGTCATTTTCACTTTATAATTTCCTCTCAACTGAGGAACTTCAGGCTCTATATATCTGTCAGTACCTGAAGACCAATTCAGTTGAAGGAATAATTCCAAATAAAGGTTCTGCTGGAGTGCCATACTGCTTAGGCGTGGAAACCAAAATATCTAGAAGTCAGATGCAGTGACATACAACAATTATTGCAGGATAAAAACCCTTTGAAAAAGTAGGTGGTATGGATTTTCTTTCTTGAAGCTGAGTGTTCTGGGATTTCATTAAAATGACAAGCTGTACATCCTAAGACTCTCTGTGAGGTTGTTGCCAAAGATCAGATAATTACCTAATGTTTGCTTAATTACCTAATGACTGCTCAAGTGAAGTTATTTTTAGAAAATATTCTATTATATTTAGCAATGTATTTTTTACTTGTCTTTTTTTAAAGAATTGTTTTTACATAATTTTCAATATGTGACTTTGATACTATGTTAGCTAATTGCTAGAAGAAAAAAAACGTATGTGTCTTTTGGGAGACTTGATTCATTATAGTCTTTGCTTACCCGAAGTTCTCATAAAGTGATAATAAGAAATATTTTTACCAGCTACAGGTTGAGTTACTTTATTTTAAAAATAGATAGTAGAAAGGGTTAATTACCTTACATGCATACGTTTATTGCTGCTTTTAGTGTCAAGGGACTTATTCTGAAACATTTTTGGCCTTCAGCTTCTTTATCATAATATTAGAACATCATATGGTTCTGATGGAGATGGATTTAGACTATTTATTGACTGGATGTTTTTCGTGAAGCAGGCGTGGTGAACAGAAGGAATCATTGAAATTCACTAATGTGCATAATTCATCTATCATAATTTAACAAATGGAAAAGACTAAGACATGCTGCCATCCATCACAATTATTTAACTGCACTCGAGGGTGTGATAGATTGTATTAAACAACTCTTGGCTTAGCAGATCCAGAAAATTGTACTGAGCAAGTCGCATCTTCTCTGTCAGCTTCCTACTACTGTTCAGTGACTTGCAGTTTTGACATGTGTTACAAAACATTTAATTTAAACTAGAGATTTTTCAAAGCTGTTTTAAAAACAAACTTGCATAGAGACATAAATAGCAGCAGCCAAACCTAAATAGGAAGCCATACTATGATTGTTCACTGAATTACATGGTGAGGGACCAGGGCTCTCAGGGAACTGATTTTCTTATTAGGCAGCTGTGTCCAAAGTAAAGGGGATGTAAATTCTAGTGCGGTCCTTAGACTCTTTGGCCCTTAGGTTCAGAAGGTCCCTCAGTTTCTTTCTTCCCTTGTTAAGATGAATAAACTACTGTATGTTGCTTGTATGATGGTTTAGCCAAACTAAACTTTCTCCTTGTTAATAAGAAACAAGCTAAATAGAGAGGAAAATCCAGTTGTTATTTTTTTCTTTTCCTGAGTTATGATATTCCACAAGAGACTTCCATGGAAAACAAATCATAGTGTGCCAACTCTGAATTCCAGGCCTTGGCACGTGCTGATTTAGAGTGAGCATTTGCTTCTGGACCACATCACTGTTTTTGAAGGAGACTAGCAAAGATGGGTAGAAATTATTGAGAAGATGCATGAACAGCAGTGCCTGGTAGTGACTCCACAGGGTGGGATGTGCTGCCTGTTGGACACAGCCCACGCCTGCAGGTTATGGATTGATATGTTGCAACACTGTTGCCAACAGCAGAGTTAAGTCTTCCTCCTCTGTTTACCATAGCAAGCTCTGAAATACTACAAATTTAAGGACTGTCAGGCTTTCTTTAAACTATTGGAATGTGGCTTCCATCAGATGTATAGAATCGGCTTGGCTGTACTGTAAATCTACGTCTGTGGCTGCTGGTCAGTGTAATAGCATGGGTGTGAGGTCTGCGCTTTGCAGAAGAGTCTCGAAAGGATTCCTTTCCTAATCCCGTCCTTTCCCTCTTCCCTGCGCTATCTCTTCAGTGCATATCGTTATGCTGAGGTGTTGCATCAGTGCTCACTGATCTGGGGGACAGGGAACTCTTTCAAGTGTTGTTCTCTGCATGGTTGTTTCTGCTCTTCCCATGCTCCTTGGTTAATTATTCTGGTTGCTTTTTTTTAGGGTACATCTCCGATGCTTTCTTTTCTGGCATACATGCTTACCATCTCTAAATCCTTTCATATATTCCTTAAATCAGGTGTGTTCTTTTCTTGCCTTTGCAGAAAACACTTCCGTATGCTTTCTTCTCTTCCTCCATTAGTTACTGCAGAATTTGCTGGGGTTCCTTTGTATAACTCATTGCAAATCCAAAGTCAAATTCTCTGCTATCATGCTAGAATGAGTGTTCAGACTGCAGTCTTTCTCTTCTGCACTAAAAGCTTCCTGCTGTTGGCCTTTGTGGATTATCATGTTTGTGAATTTGCTGTTGGCTGTGACTGCATCTTTCTTCCCCCTTTCCTTCCCTTAAGCCAAGCTTGATAGCTTTGCCTACCTGCTACTTGGGGTCATCTTGAAGCTGAGCACAGGCTATTTTCCATGCCCCCTAGTTAAGGGACTACTTCCATATGCTTATCTTCATTCAAAAAACATCTTCTAACCTGACACTAAGATTATGTGCCAGTAATTAGTCAACTGATTAGGCTGAGGAGCAGTGAAAGGCAGCCTAAGATGATACTAATTAGGGGCTTTTGGCAATGTAGTGAAAGATGAACAAAGATGATTACAGAGAGTTGGGCCTTAAAGGCGTGGATTTACAGTTTTTAGTAAAGGATTTACAGTACAGAAGCTGTTGTTGATCTGCCATCTGTGAGAACTGCTGCAGCAATGTTAATTTGAGATGTTATCTCGAAATTCTCTTCATGCATAACTCAGGGTGATAGTGGTCCTTTTTAAAATAGTGAAGCCATCTTTGTGACTTTTTTGTTTTGTTTGTCCGTTGGGGGTGGACCTTCACAGTGACTTTTCTTTGCTTTACCAAAAAAAATCTCAAGTTTTCTTACTTATCAGGTTTGGTGAGTGACAATTGCACCACATAATGCTGAGGATATTGTTAACACAGGGTTTAGTTCCCTGCAAAGAAAATGCCAGAGTTTAAGCATTGCATATATAAATATATAAATATATAAATATATATATATATATATATATAATATCTCATAAGAGCAAGAGCAAGCAAGCACAGAATGAGGCTCTAGTGCCTTCTCTTAGCAAGGAAGGATGTGTTCAGAGGTCAGCTGTGTCATTGTGCAATATCCCCATTACCCCCATGTCCTGCATCCACCTGGCTCTGAAGTATGATTGGTTAAAAGGATAGACTGTGAGTAGGCCATTTCTTCAATATGCTTAGTTTGGGAAGACAAATCATTACAGAACAAAACAACTTCCGCCCCAAAAACAACAACAACAAAAAAGGGAACAGGGAGTGGAGTATGGATAAATGCCACTAGTCCTTCGACACTGAAGAACAGATCTACTGCTGCAAATCAGTGAAGGAGGAAAATTGCTATAGTATTAGTAAAACATTTACCTTAAATAAACCTACAGTATGCATGGATTTGAAACTAGACTAAAATACTTTCCTAAAAAATTGAAAGGTAAAGGTGCCAGAGTAAGAAAAACAAGAAATACAAAATTAATCTCATTCTGGTTGCTTTAGATTAATTCTTAGTTGCTCTCAGGCTTACCTGAGGTTGCAGAGAGAAAAGGAAAAAAGTAAAAACTGCCAAAGAACATGGGAAAATATGTCTGAATGTAATGTATGCATAAAATGTGGGACACCTGTCTTGTAAATGAGGCAGTTTTCTGTAGGAAGGAGATCCATTATTTTGTAGTACTTTCACAACTGTGGAGAGGCAGAGGTGCATTTTATCAACCATGGTTTAAATTTTACATCAATAAAATAACCTTCCAAGATACAGAAATTATTAAAACCAGTGAAACTGGCCATTAATCTTGAAAGTACTCATCTAAATTTTAAAGAACAAAAACTTAATATAAATTTTTCTCCAGAAAGTTCTCATGCACAGAATTTCCCGTCTCCATGAACATTTGTTTAGTTCTTTGTTTACTTTGGTTGAGCTCTGTTTCTTTAGCCTTACTGTTTGCAAATCAATGCCTTTCTAAATAAAATACCAGATTTCCCAGAACATTGCTAATCAATTCATGCCACAGGTGAGTTATGTCACAATTTTTTTTGCCATTGTGAATAAAACAAGTTGTGTGAAAAGACATATGTGTGTGTTCCTGAAAGTCTCAATCTATCTTAGTGGAGCTGTTTGAAAAGAGCAGCGACTTCACTGATTTTGAGGATGTTTTCTGGTATAGGTGGTTGTTTTGCAACACTACTCTGAAATGGCTTTATATGATAATTTCGTGTTTTGGACTGGTAGGTTCTATATGAAAAAATATGGCTTTCTGATTTTTGGTTTAAATCTTGGTTGTTTTTTTTTTTTTGGTTGGTTTGTTTGTTTATTGTTGAAAGAAAGGATAGGTCTGTGAAAGAATTTCCCTGCTTCACAATTTAGAACTCCTTTATAGATTAGGAATTGCCTGCTGTTGTCCCTATTACTACTGTTGGTGGCATTTTACTTACCAACATCATAAAACCATGTAGTTATGTTGGTGTGCTTGTTTATCTTGAGAATAAGATATTTCTTTCTCACAATCCAGAGGCAATTACTTCTGGAAGCAGGACTAATGTGGATTTGGAAGTAGTAGAAGAAAATACATGCAGAATATTACTAATTGCGATAATAGTATTGTTTGGTGTATGCTTGTTAAGAAAGGAAGAAAAGTAAAACAGGTTGCAAAAACGGAGAGGAAGTGGAGGAAAGAGGGGAAGGAGAGATTGATGTGCATTAAAAACTAAGTTAGGAATTGTTTAAAATTGGTAAGACAAAGCATTAAAAGGATGAATAGGATGACCAAGTCTGTCAAACAGACATTAATTTGGTGCAAAGTAGCATGACTGCCTAGAAGTAAACTGTGTTACATATCTGTAATTCTTCATTAGGTAATTTCAACATAAAGTTCTGAGAGATGGATCTTTTCTGAGGAGAACATGATGTTTTGAGAGAACAAGTTTGACTTTTCGGAGATACATGACATTTAATATTTGTAAAATGTTTGATTTGGTGCCATGTGATCTGTTGATTTAGAAATTGGAATGGTAGAGAATCATCAGCGTACATCAAATATCTTTTAGAAAAATGGTTAGTAGGTAATCATTGTGGAGTATGTGGAGGTCCTCTGAGGATTGATTTTAAATCTGATGGTATTTAACCTTTTTATTAGTGATGAGGAAGAAATAATAGTCGTTACTGATAAAAGCATGAGGATGCCAACAGGGTTAGTGCCATGGTAAGTAGAGGAGAGCTAAGTCATCTAGCAAGGGGGAGTGCAAGAAAGCACTGTTTGTTCTGACACAGAAATGAAGACGTGCCTCCAGCCTCAAGAAACATTATCAATCAGTGATTGAAAAAGACATGGAAGCCATGCTTTCTGATGTGTAATCAGAAGTATCTGAAACAGGAGGAATACTTGCCATTATTATTATGTCTTTGGAATACTTGATCTAGCTCATGCAACGTCACAACTCATGAAGGACCCCTAACTCAGGGAGGTTCAGAAGAACTACTCTGAACCATTAAGTCTTTGGAAGAACACCTCTGAAGTTCCTTAAATCTAGAATCTATTCAGTAAGTAATATTTACAATATTTGATCTAGGTTAGGAAACATGCTGTAGAGGACTGCTGTTTAATAATTGAGGCAGGCCACTAGTTAAAAAAAGCTTGAGTGACTAAACAAATTCAGGCTGAGAATTAGGTGAGTTAAGTTTTGGAAAAACTGGAGAGTTGAAGTGAATGTACCTATGGTCCTAAAGGGATGCATGAGAGAGAACTGGTTGATGTCATTACAAAGCCATTCTTCATAACCTATGAATGATCATGGCAGTTGGGAGAGGTGCTTGAGAGCTAGAGGAAAACAGATGTCAAAAAGAGCAAGTAAAAGGATCCAGGAAGCAACAGACAAGTCAGCCTCACCTCAGAAGGTGATGGAGCAACTAATTCTAGGAACCATTTTCAGGCATATGAAGGACACGAAGGTTAGGAGCAGTTAGCATGAACTCACCAAGGGGAAGTGACCACCATAATGACCTTCTTGACCACCTTAATAACCGGCTATGATGAAATGACTGGCCCGACAGTTGAGGAGAGACCACCAGATATTGCCTACCTTGAGTGCAGTAACTCACAGAGAAGCTGATGGAGTATAGGCTGGATGAGCAGACAGTGGGGCAGACAGAAAACTGTGTGAGCAGCTAGGCCCAAAGGGTGTCAGTGGCACAAAGTCTTAGTTGGACGCTGGTGACTGGTGATAGACTTTTTAGGGGTGCAGTCCTGTTCAGCACCATCATTAATGACCTGGATGAGGGGGCAGAGCACACCCTCCAAAACTGGGAGGCGTGGCTGATACACTAAAGAATTGTTCAACAAAATGCAAAGTCCTGTGCCTAGGGAGGAGTTACCCCTGACATGAGTATAGGCTGACGTCTGACCAGCTGGAGAGCAGCTTTGCAAAAAAGGCCCTATGGATCAAGGTAAACACTAGGCTGACTATGAGCCAACAACAGGCCCTTGTAGTAAAGGCCAGTGGTATCCTGGGCTGCATTAGGAGGAGTATTCCCAGCAGGTTGAGAGAGGTGATCCTTCACCTCTCCTCAGCACTGGTGAGGCCATAGCTAGAGTGTTGTGTCCAATTCTGGGCTCCCCAGTACAAGAGAGACATGAATATACTGAAGAACATCCAGTGAAGGGCCACAAAGATAATGGACTGGATTATCTTTCTCTAATGTAAGGCTGAGAGTGCTGGGACTGCACAGCCTGGAGAAGGCTCAGGGAGATCTTACCAATGTCTAGAAATATCTGAGGGGAGGGTGCAAAGAGGACAGAGCCAGGCTCTGTTCTGTGGTGCCCTGTGACAGGAGCAGAGGCAGTGGGCACAACCTGAAACACAGGAGGTTGTCTCTGAACATCGGGAGACTGAAAGCTGTGACAGAAGTCTGCCACAGATTGACCATGATGGCTGTGGAGTCTCCCACCTTACAGATACTCAAACTATTGGGTTGTTGTCACTTGGCACACAGTTCTTACCACCTGTTTAAATCTTTAGACCTATTTGCTGCTTCAAATATAGAGACCAAATGCAACTTTCATAAAGGTTTTTTAAATGTTTAAGTAAGATGCATTTGAAAAGATGAGAAAATTGCCCTAAAAGCTCTAGTGTTTTAATGGCTAAGAAATAATTAAAGGTAAATCAAGAGAGAGACTTCAAAATACATGTAAAAATGTATGTATATATACAATATATAACAAATAATAGTATTACGGTAATATCGGTACTCTCAAATAATTGAGCCCAAAACCTCTGAGCTAGCCTAATCTGTCATAAATCAATGATACTGTCCTGATCTATATTGTTTGGAGACATGAGCATACATTTAGCTATTATTATTTTTATTCCTATCCCGAAGCAAACTTTGGCAACTGACAGGACATGACTGACCTTTGTAGTGTAACATACTGGTGTCCCAGGAATATCAGATGTTTTTCACAAGGGATCAGAGATGCTTGTTCCAGTGTTGCAACCTGGAAAAAATCCCTTTCATCAGGCATGGAACAGGAATTAGTGGAAAGCAAAAAATAATTTGAATCAACCTGACAGTTTTTTGAATTTGCTTGTACTCAGATGATTACAGTCACTGACACACAGATCTGAAATGGTTTCAGCAGGGTTAGAAAGCATGAAGGTCTGTGTGGCCTCAATTTGTCTTTTTGTTACAGTACAGCATTTAAGTGAGTTTACTACTGACTTAATCCTCTTACAGGCAAGAATTGAAAGTAATTATTTTATCTGGGTAGTGTAGTGATAGTGCCCTGTTTTGTGTGGGAGTTTCAGGAGTTCGCTCCTCGGGTCATATAAGCTTGGGTATGTCAGTGTTGCAGCAGTAATGTTTTCAGCAGTGTCAAATGTGGGTCTCTCTTGTAGCTGATGAGACCTTGTGAAAATACCAGAAGTTTCTAAAATTAATTAATTCTTTTCCTTCTGAAAGAAGGTTACAGATGTGATGAATGAAATAAAGTATAATTTACTGCAAGAGATAATGACTAAAACCAAGGGAAAAAAAGCAGTAGCTAACTACATTTGAAAATAGAAAGTTATTTATACCTGTGGCAGAGTTAAAGCCTGTTGTGCTGACTGAATTTAGCAAGCAGACCTGGGATTCAGCCTTAGCGCTGCTAATGACTGGAGGCATTATTGATGTAGTGAACTAATTACCCGTGTGATGAAGTTGCCTGCTGGAGACTGCTTCATCACTGTGGCACCTCCTACAGGTTAATTCATTGAGTAGCACAGGTAAAACCTTCAGGTGGAGGTCCTGCTCTCCTTCATCCAGTGGCAGACATAATGACAGCAGTAACTAATGCAGAGATAAATATTTTCCTGAATTATTGATCAAGTAGAGCTGTATCAATGGTTGTAGAACTAATGGCAGTATGACACAACTAAAGTCTGTAGCGCTTCACAGTCGCTACATGGGAAAATGCATATATGGTGACTTTAAAAAGAAAACTAAAATGAGTAACAGCCTTTCTCACCTGAAGGAAAACCCACAGATATTAAAAGAAAAAAAATAGGCAAGGTTCTTGGATTAGCAGGCAGGGCCGGCTACATGGGCTTCAATATCTGATTTAAAATTTGAATTCTTTCTCAATAGAAAAAATCTTTTATCGCATTTGTTCTCAGACGTCTCAGTGCACACATTAGAACTCAGAACATAAGCAGCTTGTTTAATTAAATGATAAACTATTTCACTCAAAATTTATAGGGAAAAGTACTATTTGTAGAGTAGTTTAATAAGGAAAAGAATGAATACCAATGTGTTTTGTCTGTTTTTCCCTTTGCTCTACCCATTGATGAAGTAGAATATAAACTTTGTATATACTGGGCAGAAGAATTATAGAATTCATCTTAACATTATTAGTATAAATAAATGTTTAGGGGGTTTTTTTCCTGTTTTTAATTGTGGCATAGCTGAAAAACCTCTTGAGACTAGGAAGGCTAACACTGCCTTTGTTCTTTACTTAAAACTAGAGCTGTGTTGTAAATAGTCTGTATTTTTCATCCAAGCTTAATATGCTGTAGTCTAACAGGATGCATTAAGTGTTCTCTAACAACTGCAGAACTCATCAAGCAAATGGAAAGATTAGCTCTGAAATCAAGCTTCAAACTTCTATTTTCTCACAATCAATACACAAGTAATGCACGTTGGATTTATAATGATATTGAGATTGACTGCTTAAATCCTTTTTAAAGTTCAAAGCTGGAAACAGATTGTGTCTACAAGCAATCCACAGCAGAGTTTCTGAGAAGAGGCTTGTGATAAATAAGTGAAATTGGGTGTGACTGAAATGGCCCATTGGTCCCATATGGGTTTAGCAGGAAGATTTCAGGCTCAAAAAGACAGAGGTTTGGAGAAGCATCAAGCATTGGTTTCACAGCACCTGAGATTGCTTTGTGGAGTCTGCTGGGAGACGTAAAGACAAGAGGCTCATTAAAAATGAGTAGCACCAGGGAGAATGATTGAGCGTCAAGTACACTTGTGGTTTTTAGTTTGAAGAGTTTAAAGGTGAAGATACATTTTAAAAGCTCAACTGGCAGATGAGAAGAATGCTGTCGGGTTTCTCAAAGAAATCCCTTTATATAGAGATAAATAGCATGTTATAGTAGTTTTCTGACAAGATCGGGGGGGAGAAAAAAGCAAACCCAAAAAATTACTCAGCTCAGAATGTCCTGATAGTAGGATGAAATAATAGTTAATCTCTCAGCTATCAAAATTGGATTTTGATAAAACAGGTTGTCTTCAGTCCTGCTATGTGATAACTTCAGGAGCAGTATTTACTGCCTATAAAAGCCGTGAAATCTGGGGAAGAAATTAGTCTTGAGGCTCCCTTTGAGGATATTCTATCTGTAATAGCAGTTCTGCTATGGTATCTTAAAGTTTGCGGTGAGACCACTGCCTTAGAGCTGGCTTTTACCTAATCAACACTTTGAACTGTTTTACACTGTTGTATTTATTTACTTTAGAAAAACATCATATTGAGCTTTAAAATCAGAACTTAGCTTCCTATTTGTTTTTCATTCAGATATAATCTGTACTGATAACAGATACAGTTGTTACACAGGAGTTAAAGTAATATAAAATATTGCAGATTGTGATTAGTCTGTGAGAGCATAAGGATTGTTTGTCAATGTCTGTCCATTTACCTAATGCTGGAAGACAAGGAATGAACAAAGCCACATTGACCTGGAAAGTAACGCTTTGGTTTGTTCAGTCAGAACAAGTGTCCTTTGGCTCAGTCTGAATTGTAAATTTATGTGATAAATGTGTTGAAGCAACAAAGTTCTTTTTTTTAGAGTCTCATAGCATGAAATGCCCTGATCACTATTTGTTTGGTGAAAACTTGTGTGACTCTTGACACAACGATAGACAGAAGAACGGTGGCTGCTCAGTGTGTTACTTATGTTTGCCTTCATTCACAACCATTCATTCATGCCTATCCATTATAACATGGGGAAGAACTTTGGGGGGGAATTGAATAGCACAATTTCTAAGAATGAAGGTGTTGGATTTTAGTAATTTTAAGAAAGAAGTGCTGTTTTTCAAAGTTATTAAAAAGTGCCTTAGCGAAAAACAGATTCCACTGGGATCAGGAATTTAATGGCTTTGTGAGTTGACTGGCTAGCAGTGCTGGTTGTGGAAAAGGTGGTTTGACTGTCTTTTATTAGGCTGTATTTCCCCAGAGCACTAGGATGGATGTAGCATGAAAAGGTTTGTCTCCATGACAAACTGAAAATCTAATGTGGTGTTTCCTGAACAGATGTTAGAGAAGTGGTCTGGTGTGGTCTCATAATCACAGTCTTGATGATGTTTCTTAGGTTATACTGTGTTTTAAATAGCGTGTTGGGGTGAGCAGACCCTGTATTATTATAAATTTTGGCTGCAAGGCATACATTTCAATCTCTTCCTCCCAGCCGGGGTGGAAAAAAAGACTAGATCTCCCCACCCTGTTTTTTCCTTCCTTCTGCATTACGTTTTATTTTGCTTTAGCCTTTCCATTATATACGATTTTTTCTTGAATATCATCTGTGCAGTTCTGTATTGTTTTGCACTTGTACGGTTTTGTGGTACTTTCCAAATGCTTTTCCCTGCTCTTCTCTCCCCTCCCCTGGATGATCTTTCTGGGACAGCTCTACTGTGCTGTTTTAGTGAGTTTATAAAGATGCTGGGATGCTTGGGTGAGGTGAAATGAAAAGGACTAAGCAGTTTTAGGATAATCAGTTTAAAAAATGGAATTAATATGAAACTACTGAGAGCAGACAGTTGTCTTATTTTGTTGGAATTTGCTTGTCTTCGACAGATCAGCACAACTGTTTACATCCCTCGTAAATACCATATTGAGAGATTAATGGTGAGTGATTCTTGAGTTCAGCCTTTGTCAGGATAGCACTTTAAGGAAACAATTTAGGATTTTGCCGATAGTCCTTGGTAGCTCTATAGGAGCAAATGAAACCAGGAAAGAGTGAAATCAAATTAGTAATTTCTGACTGTGTGTAGATATTTTCTCTCATTGCAGCTGCACATGCTTGGGCATATTTTGGTGATAGATCTGCTCAGTATACTGAAAGGAGAAGTGAAGATAAAATTGCAATAAAATCTAAATGAGGAAAGGTTAGAGGCATTCTACATAATAATTAAATTAATAGGGGCAGCATCTGTTGCCAATCTAAGAAATCACATATAGATGCTGAGTGGAAAAGAGATCCCTGTGGTATGTGCTTTGTCCCTTGGCTGACAGAAGGGTGAAGTGCTGTAGACTGCTCCTTCAAAGTTGCAATTGGGAGGGGAAGTGTGGTCCAGGGGCTGCACTGAAAATCACCCCTCTTTCTTTTCTTCACTAGAAAAGAACACAGATTGTTGTGGGTTTCACTGTAGACTGCCAAAACAGTGGTATCATTTCAAGTCCTTTAAGAGGTGCTGCATGGTGTCAAATGGAAGTATGCCTAGTTGTTACCTTCTGTATATATTAATGCACTGTGTGCATCCCACCCTCCTGATCACGTCCTGACGTGATCACTCCGTTTCAAGTAAATGGGGAAAAAATAATGCCTCCCATATCTCTGTCCCATAGCATTTGCATTCTTTGCCAGCCAGGATGACTGAATGCTTTTACACGTTTAATAAAGGGGTTCTGTGCACTCCCGAGTGGTAGCTGTAAAAATAAATTAAGTAAATCGTATGGTATAAACTATATGAAATAGGTGTGCAGTTGCATCTTTGTTTTTCTCAGTGGACTTATTTCACTGCCAGAATATAATTTGAATTTTTAATTCCGTTTTAAGGATGTGAAAAGAAGGTTCCTTTTGTTAGTTATTTATAGGTCAAAGCTTTATGCTGAAATGTTTCAGGCAGTTTATACAAGAGATTTTTTGCATTTTGAAGCACATTTTTGTCATGTATTTGTGATAAACAAGATGCAAAACATATGGGAATTCTGCCTTTTATTTATTCTTTTTTGTAGTGGTTTTGACCACAGTCCAGAATTTCATTACGTTCACTCAGCTTCAATAAAAATGTAAATCACCTGTCTCCCTTTTGCAACTGGTATGCCCAGTGTGATCTTTTTAATAAGGTGTATACATCTGTAAGTTACACAGTTGTTATGAATTGGACTTGTAGCTGTTTTTGGAAAGTCTTTCCAGAGTACTGCTCATATGGAACTTTTTTTGGTAAGGCTTTTTTAAGGAAGTTATCGTAAGATATATTTGTAAAGTAAATTCCCTAATCTAGAACTCAATTTAAGCGTTCAATTAGTAACTAAAAAGGATGACAATACGTATAGCAAAAAAAAAAAAGAAAACAAAACAAAAATATCCCACCCACCCCCTCCCCCAACAGCCACTAAAATTTATCTGTAGCAGCTATTTGTACCAAAAATTTCTCTTACTATTATCTCATGTTGAACTGGAAGAACAACTATTAGTTTTAACACCCAGCATGATATCCTCCCTTTAACTAAAGCATAAAATCTGATGACTTCTGCAAATACGCTTGTTTTAATAGTGCTTCTCAAAATAGGATCTCCATAATACATGTCTGCATAATCCTGTATGCTCTTTATGGGATTGAACACTCAAATATTTCTCTTGGTAGATGTCCTAACTAATGACAACTACAGCAGGGTAATAAGTCATGTATGTAAGCATATATGTGCACTCGCCCATATAATTGATGCCATACATTAGAAAAGCTGTCACTAATATTGTGAAATCAAACACCCTGCCATTAATAATGCCAGAAATAAGTTTGCTCATTGAATGTTAATGTGTACCCGTTTTCCCATGGGCCTCATAAATATTCACTGATACAAAAATGACACAAATATATGGATACTATTTGCTTACACAAGATGGATGATTTTTATTTTAAGAGCCTTTATTAATTGTCTTGCTTTGGTGAGTGCTTTCTGTTTCTGTGTCTTGGTAGTTGAGAGGAGTTTAAATGCACATTTTGAGAGGAAAATTTTTTCAGGAATTTTCAGTAGAGTTCAGGAACCCAAGTTTTGAGTTACTCTCAATATCTATTAGTCAAATGTAATTGTTAAAAACCATTTTCTTTGCCTAAGTGTGGGCAAGTTTCTAGGAGGTGTTAGAACTGACAAATATGTTTTCCATAAAATTTGACTTTACTACATTATCCTGTGCACCAAAACTGAAACATTTTTGGTGGCATTTTTGTTGATTCAGTTTCTGCAAGGTAAGTGGAGGGAGAACAGAGAGAACAACTGTAAATGTTTTATGAACATGTTGTAAATTTTTGAAGACTTAAATAACAGCTTTAAGTATGTATCTGTAGTTTTTTTGTGCTGTCATGTTATCACCTGTGATACTGCTGGAATTGTGTCCATAAATGTGGAATTCTCAAGCATTCTTGTACCACCTTCTCCACAAGTCTTAGCACGGTTTTATGTAATTTTTTGTCTGTTTTTCTCCCTTAGGGACAGAATTAATATCTGACTTTCTTAATTTCTAAACACATACTTTTACCTCATGATCTTTACTCTGGCGGCTCATGAGATCTTTCAGACAATTTTTCTCTTCTCTTTTTCAAAATCCATTCTGAGCACAGCCACAAGCAGAAAAAGTCTCTAATTGTAAAGACTGTTTCCTTTTGCTCTTCTCTCTCACCCCTGTGCATATGTAGACTTGACAAAATGTGGATACTGTTTTAAATGAGATCAGCTTTGTGCAGCACATGGATTTTCAGGCTCCCTGACCAGTAATATAGATTACCGAATTATTTTAGAGCTCTGAACACTTGCCTTTGGTAGGGGAAAAAAAAAGTCAGTATATTTTGAGTGAAAATAAATGTTCCATTTTAAAACAGACTACCCACTGTTGAAAGCTCACTTGTAAAGCCTGGATAAGAATTTTTGGTACATGTATGTCACTGCAGATACATGGCAGCTCTGTGTGTGCTTCGGAGGCATACAGAAAAGTTTCTTTTACTGGCTATCTCAGCTAGCACATCTGGAAAGCCCTTTCAATATGTAATACTGTAACACCTTTGAAAGGGCAGGTGGAGCCTTTTTTTGCTGAGAATCCACACACAAAGTAGAATCCAGGCAGGCCTCTATGTTCAATTTCTAATATGTTCTTTAAACCGTCCATTTACATAGCTGAAGTTAGTTTACATGAACCTTTATTGGCTCAACTATTTATTGATTTCAGAGAAGCAAATGGTTTTGAACTGGGCAATTTCTGTCATCGCCCCATCTATAGTAAAAGTTATGCAGCAGACCACACCTGTGGTACAGGTTTACAGGCAGCAGTTTAATTTTTTTAATGTTAAAAATTGTCCATTGATTCCCACTGTTGCTTTCTCTGTTAGTGAGTTTATAATTGAGAATGGCTTATTTTCTTCTTTATGACTACTTATCTGCCCCCAGAGGAGAAATTGTTTATTCTCTGATGGGATGGTTTGTCTGCTTAGAGGCACAGGATCCCATTTTCCTAATGGTGTGTTTCTCAGATCTCTTTCTACTTGTCATGAAAGTGTCTAGATAGGATGATTGTCCTGAGCAGCAACCCTTGGGGATGACTCATTCACAGATTAGGCAAGCTTAGTAACTGTAGTTTGTCACAGTTTTTCAGTATTTCAGTTTTCATTTGTCTTGCTGTGTTGTCCAGGTAATGTGCTTGGTCCATTGCTCTTGCATGCAGGGATGTTCATGAGGACAGGAGGGAATGCAGTTGACTGAGGAATGCTATATTGTTGGTTTGGGCAGGGGCTTCTTTTTTGTTATAGACAGAAAGGAAAGATAAATTGCCTAAGAGGACGTGAATCTTTCCCTGCCTTATCCAAGCCTCCTGATATGACATGGGGTCAAGGCATCCCAGCTTTCAGATCAGATATCAACATTTTAATTTCTGTTTCAAAGTATAGCTACATTGCACTTAGAGTTAATCTACATAACCCCATTTCCAGTATGAAACCGAAAATAACAGAGAGAGCAGAATTCAGAATACTTTTAAAATGAGATAAAGAAGAATACTAGAAGAATGGGGGATTCAGTAAACTTATCTTCTGGGTTCACATATTCTGCAACAGAATTCATGATACTGTGGCAGATCAGAAACCATACGGCTTTGCTGCAAAGCTAAAATTGATTTTATCCCAAAGCAGGGCCATTGCATCAGTTCTGGTATGCACATACGTTCCCTGCCAGTGCTAGCACTGACACTCATAAGAATTACTAGTTTTAGCACTTGTACACTTGGCAGCAAATTTTTGATGGAAAGTACATATTGATCTGAATGAGATCTCTGAAGTATATAAAATCAACAGAAATAAAGCAGTGTCCAGCATAATTTAAACTTTTTTCTATGTTACTTTTTGTCACTTAAAGGATTTTTAGTATCCTACTGTTTGCTAAGGTATTCTTTGAGAATGCTTCATAACAAATGTCAGAGTCTGTAAAACACAAAATAGTTTGAATAAAACTTTATTCAAGTTAGGAAAAATATAGCAAATTCTTTATCCATTTTACTTGAATTGGTTGCTTTCATCTTCAATTATATTCCTTGTTCAAGCTCGTAAATTTTTCAAGATCTAAAGTAATTTAGCCAGCTAAAATTGAAGCATCCAAAAAGGACTATGCTCAGGCAATGGCGTAGTTATATTGAACTGGGTTCACGATAGTTAAATGGATAATTGCAGTTGAAAGAACCTTAGGCTGTAATAGACTGTATTGCATCTTGTGCATTTGTCAATTCAGTTCCCCTTAGGAATCCAAAAATATCTATAAAATGCAGCATAAGCCAAAGAATCTTAATGGGATATGTATCTTCTTCTTTACTTATAAATATTTCAGTCAGCATAGAGTTCATCCTTTAAAATACAGTTTGACCATACAAACTGTGATGTCAGTGTAACAGGCAGGGAAATTGCTTTGCTTGATTAAACTGTGTAACAGCCAATATATATTTTGATTATTATTATCAATTCTAGTAGCAAAAAATGAGCAGATTTCTCAAGTGAGCTGGTTGATTATAAACAGCAGCCTGTCTTGGCAGTGGCTCATGTTTCAAAACAGTGCATTGATGTGAGACATTAAAGACCTGATAATTGTTCAGATTTTACCAGTCCTTGTTCATGCCATGGGTCCATTTCATGAGCTGGAAACCTTGCACAGTAAGAGTATCATGACTAGAAAATAGTCAAAGCACTGCAGGAGCAGCCAGGAGGGTTTCCGTAGAGGCAAATGTAGGGGTTTCTCAAAAGTTAAGACCCATTTCTAAAGAACTTCATCTTGTAGTATGGTCAGATGTGAGGTGCAGAACTTCAAGGAGTTGGTCATAAGCCATTAGGATCTTTGATGACTCTTGATTTACAGTAATTGCTTCTTGGCTAATTTGGCTAAGCAGTTTTTTGTGTTGTTTGTTTTGTTCCACTAAGGTGTTCTGTGTTACAAGCTTGCCTTTACTTCCAACACCTGTATATGCCATGTATGCTATTTTAATCTGCAAAAGACTTTACAAAAAGTCATGGCTGTGCAAAGCCTTTATTAGTGTTCATCTTGTCCTCAGTGTCTCACTGTGGAAAGAAACTTGGCTTGACGTATGTGCTGTTAAAGATCTTCTGTACACTGGTCCATTCAGGTGACTGTACAGCTTGATTACTCGTAGTGATACTTGCTACACTTTCCTTATTAGTTGTGGGTGGAAGAGGCTTAGGAATGGAAGGAATTCAGAAGTTTCATTAAAGCTCTTCCTATAGCAGACATGAAGATTAGATACCCATTTTGATGAAGTTATAGTAACAGTAATAAAACAAAGGATGTAAATGCCAAAGCTGGAAAAAAAAAAAAAGAAATCCTGAGAGTGTGATTTAGCTGCACACTTGCAAGAGAAATGAAGAAAAGCGGTGAGGAAGGGTCCTGTGTGCAGAGAGGCAAATGGTCTAGACAAATAGAACTGTCATTTATCCACGTTTTTGACATCTTCCTAATTTGTGAGAATGGGAGCAGCCTTTATTAGCCATCTGGAATCACAAATCTTGCCTTTTTCCCAGTATTGGATATTTTGCAGTCTTGGCTGGGCTTCTGGATTTGAGGAAGAAAACACTTTTAAACTGTTTCGTCTTCTTATCACTAGAGATATGTTTAATGTAATAAAGTGTGGAAGCTATTCCATATATTTGTTGGTCCTGGTTTGAATTGTAAACCCTGATTTATGCCAACTTTCATTTGGGTGTATATTTTTTGCCAAGCTTGACTACATTGTGGACTGCATAACTTGGTATTTAAATTTATGTCCTATTATCATTTGCAGTAGTTTTGCAAGGAAACTACCTTTCTTATCATCTGTGGCTTTTTTATTTTTATTTTTTATAAAAAAGCACAAGTATGTCTGTGAAAGTTGATGTTCAGTTTGTATGTCTGAAACGTAGCTTGTGGTGTATTTTAAGAAATTTGAAGTAACATTTATGCAAGTAATGCAAGTACTAGAAAAAAAGTGAAAATGCCTAAATTTCTAAGCCTTCCCTCTGGAAGTGTTGCAGATGTTATTTAATATACTCTATAAAAATCTTGTGTATTTCTGATTTTTTTGATTTCAGGAGAGAGAGAGTTTATATTTCTTGTTAACATTGAGTCAAAATGTTAGAGTTTGAATTCGTGAGTTTTTTAATGGGTTTTCTGTTCCCACTGGATTATCTAATTGAAACTTTTGCACTTAAATTTGTGCAGAAAGAAGCAGTTACTAGAGGTGTCAATTTCCTATAGAAAGATATTTTAAAACAGAGACTGGTACAGGATGACCTATATCCGAGGGCAGGGCAAACATGGTATGTCTGTAAAAGCCAATGTAATATTCTCACTAGTAAGAGAAAAAAAAATTAAATTTTTCAGTGATTGCATATAAAAATAATTTCTACTGAAGATTCCACGCGTGCAAAGTTCTTGCTATGAATCTCAAATGTACACTTGAACTAGTTATTAGGAAAGCTGGACTTCAGTTAGGTGATATTTGTCAGGTGTAATGGAATTTTGTCTTCTTTTTGATAGGTGTTGTGGTTTTAAGCCCTGGGAAGAAATTAATTCTATCCTAGTGAAAATGGGACGGTATGGTATTCTGTAATGTCAATTGTAGAGCTCTAGGAAAATTCAGATTTTAAAACTAATTTTTAAAGCTAGATTTTGTCTGTTTCCTATTTAAGTACAGCTTGGCCAAGGCTAAGCCTACTGTGCCTTTGGACAGATAGCAAAGATGATGAATAGCCCTGAAGTTTAGTTTTGTTTGAACAGCTGCAGAATTTCCTTTAATATAGACAGAAATATATCTGACTAGGGTTGTATTTATTTTCCCAAATAGGAAGATGTCATTCTTCACTGGAGTGAAACATCAAATAAAACAGAATTTTGTAACCCTGTGTTAGTCTCCTGTTAGATGATAGCAATGTAAAAAAGCTGAGGTTTCCTCTGTACCACAGGAAAAAAAGCAAAGCTTTTCTGTTTTCTTGTGGATAATGTTAGACTCCATTCTTCTAAATTTGGGACAGTAATTCTTTCTCTACCCCACTGTGGGGGAGTGTGAGCTTTTATAACATGTTGTTCTCTTCTAATTTACTTAGAAGAGAGTGAGAAAAAAAAAAGATGAAATAATGCTGCTTTCTTTCAGAGATTCTGAGACTGAGCATAGATTGACATTTTGAGGTAGATGTGCTGTGTTGTGCCAGAGGCAGTGATCCCACAAAGAGCCATGCTGGTACCTGTTCGTGGTGCAGCACACCCGGGAGCACCTAGGTTTTCCCTTACTTGGAAACCAAGATGCAGGAATGAAAGCTGATGTTCCCACCCTTGCAGATTTCTTATAAAATGTAGGTCCTTGGGCATGGAATAATTTTTTTTCCCTGAAGAATGTTAATCATGCAATCTTTTAATATTCTGATTTTTACTGCTATTTATTTTGTTATTTTGTTTTTGATATCTGGGGATTGCATCATAAGAGAAAATTTGTCTGCAGTTCTAAATTTGCTCTTTTATCCTTAGGATTTTGTTTTCATGACAAGAAAATTTTATGCCCTCTCAGAAAGAGAAGATTAGTAAATAGATAATCATTTGTATTAAAAGATGTTTAAAAACAACACAGCCTGCATTGAATTATGTTGCAGTTGTTAGGATTGAAAGGTTCATAATCTGTTGTCTGCATGCCTTGTTTAATTTTTACCTTTGTGTTTCTTTAACAGGGTGCTGCACTTTTGATGAGGCTCTCAGTTCCTGTGGCTATAGTCAGTCAGATGATGATGATCTCAACTGGGATCAGGTGAATGCGCCGATGAAGCCGTCGTCGGGTCAAGGGATGCCATCGGGTTGGTCTTTATTTTGCTTTGTTTCTCTTCGACGTTAGATTATGTGTTTGTCCAGCAGTTCTTGACAGTACTGTTGTTAAAATGCTGCTTCATCTGAGTCTGTTGAAGTGGAATACTCAGATTTTCCTCCAGTGATTTCTGTGAGGGATATTTTGCAAATCAAAAGTTGGCTTTTGTTGTGCGGGCAGTATAAATGTTAGAGAGAAGAAAGAGAAACTTGGTGTTATCAGGGAAAGCTGAAAGAAAACAGAAGGGCGACATGAAAATTAATCTGAAGTAGTACTAGAAACAGGGTGACAGGACTTATTAAGAGAGAAAAGGAAGATAGTCTTAGGTATTTTCATTGAAAGATATATTAATCAAAGTCTGTTATAAAAAGAGGTGAGCGTAAAAGCAAAGGTATCCCAAAACAAAGAGTTTCAATGATATTATGCTAGTTGAATTTAAAAGATAGTTGTGATACTACTATTTAATGTATATTTTGCACTGCATGGAGTTGGACCTTGTTCCATAGCAACAACCTGTGCATTCTGCTGAACTATAAACTTACTCTAGTAATATAGTCACTCCTTTAGTGCTTCACCCACAGAAATATGTAAAATCTGTCCACTGGTTTTAAACTATTCACTTGCTTAAAATTTACCAGTTGTTTTTTTTTCTAGTTTTCAGCTAAGCATGTTAAGAGTTCCCCCCATGTACTCATCTCCATTTCCTGGGAGACAATTGCCTGCAGCCCAGCTCAGCATCTGCTTTGGCTTTTATAGACTGAGCCTTAAGTGACTGTTATCACCTAAAAGTAGGCAAAGCAAAAAGACCACTAGATAAAATCACTGGTTGTAGCACTGTGGGACTTCTTCTGCATTAGTCTTATAACTTAGTATAAATACATCCATAACACTTAAAAGCATTGCAGATGAATGTGCCAGTATTTCACATCCCTTTCAATGAAGTCTTTAAAGGACCCATAATGTACTTAGATGTTTATGTAAAATCACTTCGAAAGTTGTTCTTGAGAAAATGTTCCTCCTTAATTTTTGAATAAGGGAGTTAGGAAATAGACAGCTTGAATCTTTAGAAGTGACAGTATAAACAAAACCTGAACATATGCACTCATCAATAGTGTATCAATAAATGTACTGATGTATGATGTCCACAATCACCCTTAGATATCATTCAGTTGTAAAAAAACGTTCTCAGTGTTCTTCACTATAGATTCATCAGTGTTGCCCTGTGTTGTGGATGACATCGTGCCTAAGGTTCATGACTGAAGTACCTTTCACTTCAGTACTTTGTTTCCTCTGGCAAAGGCAGGACTCCCAATGTCACGATGGATGCTCAGTTTATCTGAGTCCTGGCATTTGCATCATCATGCTAGATTGAGTTCATCAACCCAGATAATAGAGGTTCTTTCAAATTCCTTTTTAAACTGGCTTTTGTCCAGTGGTCTTGGCATATACTGCTAAACATTTTCTGAACTATTTCTTTAGTGCTTGATACTGTTGCTCAAACTGGAGATAACACACATAGTTTATCAGCCATCTTGGCTAGTGGTACAAGATATGCATTCTTTTTTTCAGTCACGCCACTGGAATTCTCTTTCTGTTCCAAATTTCATTCACTTGGATTTGTGAAAGCAATTGTCGGTATGTGATGTTCAGTCTTCTTGGCAGATAGAAGAGGTTTAAATGTATGTTCTCTTCTCTGATGACCACAAGCTTGAAGATTTTTTGTTTTTTTTTTCTCAGTGGCAGGAGTCCAGACTAGGGACTAACATATCTATAGAAGGAAAATGATATGTGTAATTTTATTTATCAGATGTCATGCAACTTGTTTCTTATTTGTCTTCTTGCCTCTTTATCAGAAGTCTGAAATAATGTTCTGATGATCTAGTAAAAAGATATTTAATTTGGTAGCAAGTTATATTTACAGTTTAGGGAGTTTTATTTCTGCCCATAAAGGAAGTGAAATATTCTTTGGGAGCATTGGGTCAGAAGATGAATAAATTAGGCTGAGGAGAGTTGAGGATACTGGTGCCTTAAAAGGTCAAAAACCCCTTTGAGAGGGAAGAAATGCTCATATTTTTGCAAATGAGAAGCACTGTGTCTAACAGCATGATTTAGTCAAGTGGTCTCTAATTCTTCCTCATAATTTCACCTAGACAGTTTTTCCTGTTCTTGTTCAAATCATCATCTTAATGATTTTAATTAGTTTTCAGTTAGCCTTAGCCAGAGGGTTATATGATACACTTAAAAAATGATTTCAAGTAGTTTGTCAGCAGTTTCTGAGCTACATATTTAGGAATAAATAACTTCAGATGATAATGAATAGAACATCTTAAATTAATGGTTTGTGGGGAATTCTTGGCTTGAAAGCAAAATGCTTTATGCAACAATGTTGTAATACTAGACTGAAACAAGAACTCTCAGTTCTGTACTCCCTTGTCAGAAGAAAAAAATTAATGCACATAACATTCCTAATTTCAGGCAACATGCTCCAGTGAGTGAGTTGATGTCAATATATAATATTTTGTATAATTTGGTGGCACTCAGGGGGAAGCACACAAGTTATGGCATTTGATTTATTTTAATCCACATGAGAGTGTTGAGAGCATAGCTGTACTTCAGACAGATAAATATTTTGGCTTGATATGTTATTTCAGTGGGACAAAAGAAGTGTCATATAAGATTCATGCATATGTGTGCATGCTTTAATGTACACACTGTTTACATGTTTGTGAATATTAATACTTCTTTGAGATCTTCTTTTAGATGAAAATTTCTAAAATGTATCAATGGTAATAATAAAAAATTCTCAAAAGTGCTTCTTACAGCAGACTTTAATCCCTGTTGGATTGTTACTGTAGCACAGAAATAGGAAGTTACCGCTAAAGTTAGTAGCGTGCTAGTGCTCTAATTTCCTTGATAAATATAAGCACTACCTTTAATGAGTCAGTACTAGTCTAAAATTGTGCTAAATATACCCAAAAACTAACGACATGTATGAATTTTTGTATATATTCGTATGACTTAAATGAATGTGGTTAATCCACTGCTCTTCTGTTTCAATTGCCCTGTGAGTCAGGTGGAGTAAATGCTGTTTGGAAGAGCGGCTCTTCCCTTTTCTCAGCCTCTGTCTATCTACTTGTCTTTCTGTTCCAAGAATGTGTGTTTAAAATAGTGTTCACAACTGTAATTACAGAAACACTTAGTCATTATTAATGCCATCTTGCATTATCCTATGGAACAGTTACAACAGTTTGATATTAATGTCTTTATATAATACAGATTTACAATTACAGCTAACTGTAAGCCGTCTAGTTGTAGTCCAATAAAAATGTCTTCAGAAGAGTATGCCCAAACAGCAGATTACTCTGTTGGCAAGGTGTGGGCTGCAGGAGTGGCCTCCGTGAGAAGAGTCTGGGGATGCCCTGTGTTGGACACATCTGGGCAAAGCCACTGCACCCACCAATGGGCACAGCTGAGCTCCTGGTGGCACCTCTGGGATAGCATGTTTAAGAAGGGGTAAAAGCCACTGTGCAGCAGCTGTCAGACAGAGAAGTGAGAATATGTGAGAAAAGCAGCCCTGCAGACACCAGGGTCAGTGGAGAAGGAGGGGCAGAAGGAGCTCCAGGCACTGAAGCTGAGATTCCCCTGCAGCCCATGGTGCAGACCACAGTGAGGCAGCTGTGCCCCTGCAGCCCATGGAGGTCCATGGTGGAATAGAGATCCACCTGCTGCCTGTGCATGACCCCACACCTGAAAAGGTGAAGATTTCCTCTTCAGGAAGCTGCAACCCATGGAGAAGAGTCCACATAGGGGCAGATATTCTTGCAGGACCTTGGCCTGTGGGGTACACACACTGGAGCAGTACGTTCCTGAAGCACTGTGTGCCATGGAAATAGATTTTTTTGTTGTTGTTGAGATACTTGAGTGCATTGTGTTAATTCATGTACTGCTGCAGTAAGTTATCACTGACGGTGATGCAATTAGAATTTTACAGATTACTCTAAGAAATACAAATATTTTCAGGAGTCTTCTGTATTTGTCATTTACTGGATATCATTTCTGTTCCTGTCCATGTATTTTTTTGCAAAACACTGTGTTCAGTGGTGTAAAATCTTTCTATGGTGTTTCAGAGTTCCAGTTGATTTCTAAAGGACAGTAGCATCATTTTTATTCGATGCAGTGGTTGGTTTGATATCTCTGAGGGAATGCCACTGCATTTGCCACAAGTCACTGGCATCAGCCTTTCATTCATTTTAAAACAGTTCAAACCCAAATATAAATCAAATCTTCACAGGCTGCCATTCATTGCATTGAAAGGATGTTTCCTGCAATGAAGCTTTCTGTGTTTAATGCAGTGCTGGTCAAAGCCAGGATAAGAATTCTGTTTATGCTGTTTGAAGTGATAATATATGATTTTCATGGCTGTAAGTGATTTTTTGAATGGCCTACTATGCTTATTTGTATTCTGAATATGTAGTGTTGCTTAATGCCCATGCAGTGTCTGCAGAAAATGCTTATAATGCTTATATTATTGTTTAAAATGGCCTTTTGATGCCTAGTAACCAGACATGCAGAGCTAGCAGATATTCTGTGAACAAGGCAGTGATTCAAAGTAGTATTTAATATTACAGAATGTAAAGTAGTTGTGTGAAAAATGTACATTGTTGTTTAATTGTGCATAGAAGAGTTGTGATCCATTTTAAAGGACAGATAAGGTGATCAATTGGCAAGTGTGCAGTTCAAGCCAACTGCAATGTTTTACCATGTAAAGTTATCATTCTTTGATTTTGTACTTTATCATTAAGCACATTTAACACTGCACTGCATTTTTGTAGTATGTTAGCAGAGTTACTTTTCCTCTGTTTGCATTCATATTGAAGAGAATTAAATACATTTCTTACTCAATCCTATTTCCCCCATATTGCTTTAAATAGCTGCATTTTTAATTCATTTGAATGCTATCAAGAGATAACATAAAGTACTATCAAGGTGTGGGAGTTGCAGCTTGCTCACTGTGTTAAATTTTTTCATAGAATTTTCTAGACCTGGAAGACTAGCATGTTTAGCATTTTATTGCACACCCAGGCAATAGCTGCAGCCATTAAGGACATGCATTTTGGCAGGCAGCTCCAGCTTCCAATTAACTGTGTAAGTTAACACCAGTTGCTGCTGATACGGAGCAACATGGAGGTCAGACAGAGCAAACCACCTGAGCAGGGAGCCCGGGCAGCTCTGTGCTGCCATGGCTACAGCGCAAGCACTGGAGGGGTTGGCTACTTTAAAAACGCACCTAGAGACTTACAGAGTGGTGTGCTTAACTGGTCTGTTCCACAGCAAGAATGATGTCACCAGCTATGTCTGAGGTATTGCTTGTTGTATGGACTTTATGGTCATTTTTGTAACTTCTGACCTGACTTAGAGGTTTCACCACCTGGCACAAATTCTGGGTTTATTACAAATATTGAGCATCTATCATTCTTGCAAGGGGAAGTAAAAGATTAATCAGCATCAGAATCCCTCTTTCTGAATCACTGATGGACAACATTCCTAGGTTGCTTAGTGGGCGAACTAGGCAAATTATTATAATGTATTTTGCCTGCATGCCTAATAGCTTTCAGAAAATTAGTACTAATGATTTACTTATCCCTTTGTTGCAAATGTTCTCTATATATGACTTTTAGTTTGCACTTTTTAGAACAAATGATTTTGAATATGAACAGTGTGGTTTATTAAGTGATAATACCTAACACAGATGACTGATTTGCAGATTTTCATTTGAAATAACAGGCTTGCTGTAGTGTTCATAGCTGTAATTTTAGGACATCAGTTTTCCTCTTTTCTGATGCATTCCATCAGTCCTCTCATATTTGAGTTCAAGATTACAGAATGTGCTCCAAGTCATGAAAGGAAGTGGGAGACAGTATATTAGAAGCACCAGTAGCTGATAAAGATTTTTTAAAGATGTTTAACTGAAATAGATGATATAATAAATGATAGCACTTTTTTAATGTTGAGGAATTCTCCTCTTCTGCAGAAAACAGACAGAAGCTACATGAAAGATCTGATCTCGTTAAACCAGAGTATTCTCAAAGCCACCTGGAAGATAAAGTTGACTGCTGAGGGTAATTCTGTGTAGCACCATGTAGTGCCACAGAGTGCTAAGCAAGTCCTCTAACCTAATTCATTTACCTTGCTGTGATTACATGTTTCCTGCTGAGGTTATATCTAACACATGCCATTGTATATGCTGAGAAGCAGCTAAATAATAAGCTAGACAGTGGAGCTGGGTTTGAAATGTATTTCCTGACAACAAAATGTTTTGGGATAAGCAAGTTCTTTTTTGTTACACATCAGAAACCAGTCTCCCTCCACACCTTCCACCTATACTATAGCCAGACACTACCGTGCTGGTTAAGTGCATCAGAATCTAGTTTCAGATTTCCCCGCTAAATTTGAAGTAGAAGTACTCTGAATAACTGGGGGTTTGTTCATGTGTTTGTGTTCCCAACCTGGACTACTCATGATGAGTTCCTTCAGATGAGGCAGGAGTATCGTGACAGGAGAGAGGAAGTTAGAGAATCTCAACAGGACAGAGACAAAGTGCTCCATGTTGTAAAACCAATAAAAAAATACTTTTTTACATTACCTTGTAGTGAACTGGCATTTTTCAAGTGGAAAATTGTCTGGAAAAGAACGAAGTTACTTCTGGTAGGGCTCTTGGTTCAAAAAAGACCACATGCAGAATGTAAATTCTCTTTCCTGGGGACATGCCCAAGACATGCAGATGGACCTCAGGAAGCTCTAATCTAGGTAGTTTGAGACTCTGTAGTAATATAAACCAAGTAGCACAGGCTTTAGTGTAGGGTTCCCTAGGGACTCACTCAATGCTTGAAGGCATGTTACTGCACCCTGCCATGGGTGTCTTACTGAAACCACTGCAGTTTCTGCTCCAGTTTTAGCAGACTTGTATTAAGTACCAATACAATTTTTATGCTTGTTTGCCTGGCTGTTTTCTTCTGTTAAAGAATGAAAATAGTTTACCATTTTGAGCAAAGCTGTGGCCAGTAAAAAGTCTATGAAAAAACAGCTAGTCTAAAAATGCTCCTCTAGGAGCTGCACTGACTGCATTGCAAGATCAGTAGAATGGAGAATAATCAGAGTATTCCTAAATAAGCTTTTTCTTGTTTAGTAATTAATCTACTGGAAAAAAAAAGCCTCTTAATTTCTTGCAGTCTTCAGGGCTTTTCTTTCAGTCTCATGCTTATCCCATTAGATTTCTTCTCATCCATCCTGCCCTTTAGAAACTAATAAAGAGTGGATCAAAACCTCTCCTTGCATCTGCAGGCTTTAAAGTGTGAAACGTGACTGCCTCCATTTCAGGGCCTAAGTCAGTTGTTTCCCAAGTCAGTAGTTTAAGACAGTTCTTCTATATGACAAGTTCACAGTCATAGGCACAGTGAAAACACCAGTTAGCTGGAGACAGACGCCATTACTCCTCTTTAGGAGAGCAAATGTTATGAATTTTCAGGGAATCATTTTCCAGCTTTTTTTTATTTTTTAAGGTTTTTTGCTGAAATTTAAGAGGAATTTCTTGTCTCAGATTTATGGGAGATTTTTCATACCCTTTACAGCACTTAATGTGTTGGCAGGCATTAATGACTGATAGTATGTTGCTAGCAGGTCTAGTTGTGACTATAATAAGAGTGGCCAAAAAGTCACTGATTTGAGGCAGAGGTCATTAAATGCTTCATGTGGCTTCAAGTGCTCCCAGATGGCTGCACTTTTTGGACTTCTGCTCCCAGGTTGAGGAGACTCATGTGGCAGTTTGTCATGTGGGAAATGTGGCAGCAGAGATAGGTTAGTGCACAAGCAAAATGGATGGATTGTTTTTTGTGTTGTATGTAAGTCTTCCGGTATTTGAAGCAATTTGATTTCCCAACATACCAGACAAAGTCTTAATCGCTTATAGACGTTTGCAGAATTCAGAGTCAGGGAAGAAGCAATTACGTGAACTTCATGAACTGAATTAAAGAGCTCAGTACTTTTGTTTTCAGTGTTAAAGCAATATACTTATTTCTCTCACCAGCTGAGATAATGCTTTCTCTATCTAGAAGTCACATTTCCAATCAACTGCTTTTCAGTAGCACAAAGGGAAAGAAAACGATGTCTGGACCTCATTGAAAATGTAATGATGTACACAGTCATTTAATGAGAAAGCAGGTGCAGGTAATTATCCAAGTCATAATGTTGCAGCAGCTAATAACATCAAATATTTGTGATAATTGCAAGCAATTGATCACAGTTCTGTGCTTCTCAGGTATAACAGATTTGAAAAACACTTTTCAATACACATGCATTCATGTTAGAACATGGAAGCTACAGATGTACTTTTCCCACCAGTAGCTTCCTATACTGTGATTTTGCATTAACTTCAAATATGACCATGTTCTTACTTAAATTTTTACTATTTCATTTTTCCCCATGACTTAGAGGGGAGAAACATCCTTCTGCCAAATTTGATTCCCCCACACTCTTACAGTCTTTACCTCTTCTAGATGTTGCAGCTGACTCTTGTGTCATTCTGGTTTCTGCTGGGGCGCAGTGTAAGTCCCAGTGTAGTGCAGGCGAGTTCTTCCAGTGCCTGATGCGTGTGCAGCTGAGCACGGTGGCACCATCCCGAACTCGGGAGTCAGGTGTTGTTCTTCCCAGCATGTCTGACTCCTGCAGTTATACAGGAAATAGATCAAAGACACAGTGACAATGGATGATCCTTAATGTATTCCCTTACTTCTATGTTGAGAGCTGCAAAAGAAAGGAAAGGAATGGAAATTTGCTAGAGGCAAATTGCTTTTATGCCAGGCCTGTGTGATAAGACCACTGCTCAAAGGAGTTTAGAGATGCTTCTTTCTGAAGCTTTTTTATATTCGTATTTTACAGGTGCAAGGAAATGATGAGAACCTGAGGTGGTCAGTAGCCCTTTTTCTGTACGTGGGTTGTTGTAGAAAAGAAACCAACATGAGAAATGAATCTGTAGAAGAGAAATTAAGATTTGTGAGGCATTTGAGAAGGCTCTGGGAGGAAAACAGAAGGTGAAGAGAAGCAGATCCCTGGTCCAGTCTTTTATGTCTGAAGTATTTTAGCAGTTTTCAGTTAATAGGAATCAAAGGCAATTACTGTTTGAGTGGCAGACAGCACATCCACAGTGGTTCTCACACCTTAGAAAAGGGCAACTTAAAAGGGTAGTGTCATGATTTCTTGCAAGTGGTATCCCAAGAAGAAACTGACGGAGAAGACAGACTTTCAGAGGAGGATTCTGGGCTCGTCTGTATCCCATATAAGGAAGGGTGCTTCTGTAGAAACTAGCAGGGAGCATGAGGAAAGGCATGTAAATACTTGCTGCTTTTCTCGGCATTTCCTTATGAGGTTCCATTATTAAGCATCCACACATTAAATGAAACACCTTTGGAAGATCCAGGATGATAGTTGATGAGGGTCCTGTTCTGGGGAGATCAGTTGTATATTGTGCACCTGCTCTTGAGCTAGTGCCTCTGGGAACTGATTAATCTAAAAAGCATCATGCAGGACAAGGTGAGTATGTTACCTGAGTTTTGGAAGCTCACTGCAAGCAGCAATAGAAACAATTATGTGTCAGAAAAAAAGAAGTTGTTATGTTCTGGACTAGACTTGATCAGCAGCAGCATCAAGTTCCCTTCATGAGTACACAATGTGCTATGTGGAATTTAAGGCAGCCCTTAGCTTGAAATTTTATAGTGGAATAAATTGATACACCATGTATAAAAAGATGTGTTATATCTTTCAGCAATCACATTAAGGTGTTACGAGTGCTATGGTGTTCTTGCCATGTTTAATTTTAGTGTGAGGCACATTTATGACGGGCAAAAGTTGTTTGGAGAAATTTCGGTTCAGGCATTTTACTTACTTGGCTTGCAAAACGGAAGCAGCTTTATGAGTGCCTGGCAGATTTTTTCCCTGCTTTTTAGTATAGCAGTAGTAACAATTGTATAATTAGTAAGAATTTAATTATTATTTTAGGTATAGCAAGGAAAAGCTGTATTTTGCAAGGATATATTATAGTGCCTGTTGAATTTAAATTACCCATGTAGACACTCAGTGTGTCTACATCCAGTTTTACATTTAAGTTAAAGTATTAAAACAGGTAATTTTAACTTCTGTGCTAGTCTGTAAAGAAGCAAAGTTCAATTAAAAAAAAAAGGAGAAAGAAAAAGCCATTAGAATGCACACCTTTAATAAATAAAGTCAGTCATTGGTATTTCTACATGTAAAAAATAGATTTATATTAGGTGTAGTCTTCACCGCTGCACAGCACCAACAGGATATCAGCATTTCTCTAAAGGTACACATCTATGTTAATTAACTTTGTCCAGCCTTCCCTTTGGTTCCATCATTCTTATCTCCTCTTCAAGTCTCAATGTATTGGAAATGTCTCCAACACTGGTCTGACATTCTCTGTAGTAGTAAGGTTCAGACTAAATGCATCCTTTTCTACTAAGTTGTTCCCCTTTAGAGATATGGTAGAGGTCAGTTTTGCTAAATTGCAGTGATGTTCTGACTCAACAGAAGTGGGTTATAAAGAAATCATCATCAAAGTGTTATATTCCTGGAATCTGAAATCTACAATTGTTACAAGATACTGAAAGATATTTAGCAAAGCACCTGTGAAATTATCCAGACAGAAATAAAAGGTTTTCTAGGTTTTTTTCCAATTAATGAATTTGCCTCTAAAGTTCCCAAAAAGAGCTCCTCTGAGATCTTTTATTAACACATATTGCTGTCGTTCAAATGAAAATACTCCTTTGGAAAAGCTACTCATGTTACTTTGCCACCTGTAATACGGAAATAAAAATGTATACTGCAGTGATGCTGCTATTTATCTTTTGTATTTGTCAAAGCCTATGCTATGTAATATAGCATAAGGAATATAGAAAATCCTTTGGTATAATCTCAGGTGGCCTAATTTCTTTTGCTAGTGAATCTTCATGTTGAGAAGAAAAGCATCTGAAATCATGTAACCTGAGGCCACTACTTTGTGTGTTAATAGGTAGGCTGCTTTTATGATGGTGTGAATTTCCTTCATTTTGCCTTTTAAGAGCCTTTCAATACTGTTGTAAGGCTGAAGCCTAACAGAAGCTCTAATTTTTGTACTATGGTTGTTAAATGACAGATCTCTGTAATGAAAGCAAACTTTAATTGCCAAAACACTTACTCAGTTTTGTTACTTTAAGTTTCTGGTGTTTTGTTACTTCAAGATTCTTTTCTTGTTCTGTTCTATACAGTTCATGTGCCATTCTCCCTTTCTCGGAGAATATATTTATTTATGAGAATTTTATTCTCTCATCCTTCTGTTGTAAGCTTAGTATGTGCATGAGATTTCTGTGTTCAGAAAGTCTTCATACTGCCTCTCTAAATTGTGCTGATTCCTGTAGCCACACACAGACTTTACATTTTACATCAGCTGTCATGTTTGTTTATTGTGTGCCAAATTTCTCTCTTTGCCACCTCTAACTCATGGTGCTTTTTCTAAGCATTGTTATTTTTCACGGATTCATTTCCTAGCGAAAGCTTTGTTGCTGTACTGCATTTAAACATATCAATGATGCAGAGTCTAGGGAAGCACAGACTGCTAAATTCCCTAAAGGATTCTGGGATATCCTTTTTTACTTAATAGTTGCCTGAGCTTTGCTTTGCTTTGCCTATTAAAATGTGCTCCTTTGTGTTCATCCTTATTTAAAGAAAATTTGATGGAACACTTGAAGATAGGTCTAGAAAAGCACACACATTAATATTTATGGCTGTGTGTGTTTTGACTCCAGAAGGGCTGACTAGCAACTGGATATAACCACGTTGATGATTTTCAATACATCTGCTGAGCCACAGGATATTGTGAGCAAGGTAGTTGCCTTTACTTTGAAACGAAAACCTGAAGAGATTTGGTTTCGCTTGGCTTCTGCATGCACATTACTTATATTCAAGATAAATAATATTAGTCTGCTTTTTTTCCAAGGCGTTCCTCAGTATTTCAGTACCTAATGCAAAGCTTCATAATACCTGCTTCTTTCCATGTCAAGATTAAATTGTGAAAAAAGCATGGTTTTAGAAACTGATAAAAGTTTTCTGCAGCTTTTTGGTTGCTAATTAAGTGCAAATAGCAGATGACACCGAGTTTTGCCCTCATCAGATATTCTTTGTCTACAATTCTATAGTATGTTATACATGACATGTTAATTATAGCATGGTAATTGAAATTTTGGTTACTGTTTTTCTTTGTTCAGTACATTCTTTGTTATGGTGTCAAAAAGTATTTTGCCTCAAATATTCTCATGGTCTTTTACAAGAGACGTATCTCATTGGAAATGGAATTTCTAAGTAAATTTTAATTTATTTTTTTTAATAGTAAAGTTTTACTCTAATACAACAACACTTCCTTATGGAAGTTATAAGGACAACATACTTAAAATTTAGACAAGATGTTAATTGTTAGGAATGACTAAAAAAACCAACATGATGTCCAACTGGGGGCTGAAGCTGAATTCCAGTTATCATGTCCATTACTGTCATGGACTCCACCTGAACCTTATTTTCTTTAGCTAGGCTAAATATATCCAAATGCTCACAACTGAATTTTGCTGCACTGTACTTTGGGAGTATAAGTTATTTGTGATTCTAAATAATGATGAATTTTTATGCAGAGAACATGATAAAATTATTTTTATGTGTCATTCTTTCCTTTCCTGCTCTCTTACTGCTCATCCCTTTGCCTTCACATCCTTTTTCAGGAACAGCAGAGAAAGAGTAGCTTGTTTTGTATAGTTGTGTTACCTTAATTTGGGGGATTATATTTATAACTGTGTTACATTAAAAAAATGTAGTTTTACTTTGCAATTCCAAATAGTTTGTGTTTTTACTTTGAGTCTCAAATGGGAATGCATTTCTAGTTTTATTTAAGTTCCTTTGGGAGAATGGTTGTTTCGTTTGTCGTGTGTTTCTTTACAGTGAAGACACTACATGTCTTAATATTCTGTGTATTCAAACAACAGCACTTTTCAAACACATGCATTACTTCTAGTCAGTGAGAGTGGAATACTAGGTTTCTTTAAAAAAAAAACCCAAAAACAACCAAGAAGGTATAAAACCCCCCAAATTCCAGTAAACCAAACCCAGCCTTTAAAACAATACATGAACTACTTTCATGCAAACAACTGTATAATGAAGTAGCATATTATTTAAATACTGGTGTTCTAAATATAGAACAGTTATTAAACGCTGCCACACATAAAGCTGAAGGAAAAAATTCAAGGCAGTAAAGCTGTGTGGTCCATATGGTTGCATTGTGGTGTAGCAGGCATTGTCCCTAAGCTGGGAGTGTTAACTTTTCAACCTCTATAAAACTGTTTTGTTTTTTTTTTTAACTACTGAAGGAGAGGAAAAGACTAACATAGCTTCCAGATTGCCTCAGGCCACCCTGCTTTAGGGTTAGTAGCCCCTATCTCCTCAAGGCTTCTTTTGCTTTGGGCACAGGCAAGAAGCCAAGTGCTGGAATAGACTGACATCAGGTCCAGCCTAGTGCTGCCACAGTTGGGGTTCCTGCAGTTCCCCTCTGTATTTTGCAGTACTTCTTAAGAGAGACAAGAGAGGAATTGAAATGTTGCTGAGACTTAGTGCTCGAAGGTGGGTTCTTCTTGGAGTTTTAGCCTTTTTTCATCAGCTACATCCTACTGTAAAGCAACACTTTGTTGTTTACGGATGCAGGAAACTGAAAACTGTTTTTAAGTGTAGAAAATTAGATGAGAAGGAAGACATGAGAGTACACATGCTGAATCAGATCAGCGGGGGGAAAAGAGCAAATACAATATACATCTAGAAAAGTGTGCTTAGAAAATAAGAAAGTAGGAAAAGTACATACTTATTTTATGGTCTTTTGGTAGGTACTGTCTGTCAGCAATCACCCTTGAAGTCTAGTTCAAGGCACCATCCAACTAATAAATATTGTCCCTTCTTGTCTTGTGATGGGAATCAGAAGAATCTGTGCTATTTAAGTGACAAAACTCATGTTGTGTTCTGAGTGGAGCAAGTCTGTAAATCATGCTCTGTGGTCAGTAAAATTGGTAGCTGCTGGAACAGAATTTGGAAGGCAGGGGATATTTCAAAAATGAAATCTCTAATAAGATGTTGGAAGACTGTATGTTAACATTCTTTCAAGTCTAATGCATACTAAAACTCCCAGAGCAGTTCTTGTGGGTATTTTCCAGTAGTTTCTTGTTATACTAAAGCAATATAAAGTTGAAATGAGGCCTTTCTGGGTTATGTCAAACGGATCTACCTTCCTTCATTTTGAAATGGAGTAGAATAGCTTTTAGAAGCCTTTCATGATTCTGCTAAACATTTGCCGCCTATTTTCCTGTACTTTAAGATCATCCTTTGAAAGAAATGTGATAGGTAGGTCATACTGCTGTTACTTTCTGTGTTGGAAGTAGACCCTATCAGTTCATCCCTGTCAGTTTTCCTGCTCTGTCATTAGCATGAGATCTGTGAGGGGCCATAATGCTTTTTCCTAAGCTAGATAAAGGATCAGCATTATCAGGGTAGGGATAGATTTCTTGCATAAGTTTTCTCACTGAAATTAATGAAGTGCCTCTATCTGTTAGACTACAGACATTAAAATGTGTTGGAAATGTTTAGCTTTGCTGTAACTGCTTTTGCAGAAGACCTGAAGCAATAGCTCTTTGTTTCTGTAAGTGCTATCTCACATAACAAACAGGATTTGTTAAATATCACTGTTGCTTAGGATTTAGTTTTTTACTAAGGTTTGTACAACTGGAGAGGAAATGCAGACGTTGTAATTATTTCCTATGGATTAGCTAAGGTGAAGCCTAGCTTTTAGTTTATAGTTTTACACCTGGTTATGTTATCTTGAGCAACACCTTCCTTCCTCTATTAGGGAGCAGCAAGGGCTGACACTGGCTGTGCCCTCACAGATGGGGTACAGTTCCACAGCATCTAAATACAGCCAGCAGAGCCAGTAACAGGACTAATTCCATGCTGATGGGAAAGTCCCAGGTCCAGGGTCCAACTAGAGGTCCGGGACAGGAGCCAAAGGAGAAGGGGCCGGAGACAGAGCTTCAGCCAAGCACACCTCCAGCATTGCTGGGGCAGGGACTGATGGCCCAGTACTGACCTGAAACCAGGGTCCAGAGGCAGGGAACAGGGTGGGACAATAGGGCCTGCTAGTGCCCTTGGGGATCCAACACCACCTTCTCACACATCCCCCGCGGTAAAATAAAACCCCGACAACAGAGAAAAGAGAAAATCAGTTGGGTCCTTAGTTTGGTTTATTGTGCAACCTCATAGGACAGAAATAGGAAGGCACAGTAGAAATGTGTGAATCACTTTCAGTAGCAGTATGGATTTGTAGGGCTTAAAGAGCAATTTTGGCTACAGAGGTAGTCCTTGAAATGATTGCTAGACTAGCTTCTGCATATCTGACTGATACAGAAGAGATGGGGTATCCATAATAGTTCAGACAGTTTTTGCCCATTTAAAAAGCAATTGCATTTGACTTCAATAAAATTTTGTACCTGGAGAAGCTAAAGGTTACTGAAGGTTATGGTTTTAAGAAATGTCTCCTGAGAAAAGACCTTTTCTTTCTTCTGTCAGCATGATTTTTTTCCTGTTTGTTTAGCAAAACTGAAAAATACTTTATTCCTATTTTAATTAAAACAAGGGGGGGAGAAAAGCCCAGAAGAAGGTGTTAGTAACAAGCTGTTTCCTGTGAGTCAGCCAATCAAAGTGTATTCCCTTACTGAAAGTTGATGACCTTGGTATCTTTTATGCCTGCGAATGCTAAATATTGCTTATTACTTTGTAGTTAACAATCTTTCTGTGTATGGCTTGTGGTAGTATTAATGAAAGGGTAAAACACGTATAAACATCTTCAATGGGCTTGCTTTCAACATACCTGTCAAATAAATAATAGTACATTGTAAGCTAAGTATTGGGACTCAATACTACTTAGGGAGTTTATTTCTACTTTTCAGGCAACAAGAAAATTAATTCAGGGCATAGTAACCGTGACTAAAAAGTTACTATTTGTTTTACTTTCCAGAACAAAATGAACCCTGTACCTCATGTTTGTGGATGTTGTGTTCACATTTCTGTTTCAATTCTCTGTGAACTGACAGTTACTGTCATTGTTTCATGCCTGTCTTCTTGCATGGTAATATAAAAGCTTGTAAATATGAAAAACAGGGTAGGGAGTGAGAAAACTGACATTGATCACTGAGGACTATTTGGAAGAATCATTTATCATGCAAGATAACTGCAAACAGCACATAGCATGGCCCTCATGAGCTAATTTCTCATTAACTGGCAGTAATAAAATTTACACTCTTATTTACCCAGGAATGTCAAATATTTTTTCCAGAAACGAGTAACACCTCATAACAACCAGGAGGCTGTGTGGTGTCCTGCATAATTTACAGACAATCTAATTGACCTATGCAGGTTAAGTGACTCACTTGAGATAATGAATCAGTGGCAGAATGTGAAATAAAGATGGGAAGTACTCAAGCTAGTTTATGATTCCTAACAGGACGCCTCTATTGCTTTCTACTCCAAAACACCAATGCTGACTTAAAGTCTGCAATCTCAAACTTCAATTGAAATATAAAAAACCTTACTGAAGGGGGCATTGGTAAAATACAAACTTTCTGTAATGGATGTTTGCACTCAGCACTGAGTGATTACAAGGAAATGCACCAGATACAGTGCGGGTGTCCCTGCATGAGATGACAGATGTTGATGTTGCTTAGAATGTGTTGGTATCTTTCTCACTCCAGTGAGCTCCAGCAAACTTCCAGGTGGAGTTTCTCTTTATATTAGTACTGCTAAAAGTCCTTTTTATTCTTTAGAGAATTTTCCTTCAGAAAGCCTGAGCCTCTTTGGCCTCTACTCAGAGACAGAACATTGTATGAGTGGTCCAAATGTGAAAGTTTCTCTCCTGGTTAATTTCATTCTGCAGTAATTTATAAACAATAATATTCTGATATTACTTGCCAACAGTACTAAGTACATTTTAAAAAACTTCTGAGGATAATCAATTGATGCAGATTTGTGATACAGATCACTTTTGAAGAGCTAGAGATTTTCTTTGACAATTGAAATTTCTAAGTCATCCATTTCCCAGGCTTTCATTTTAGAAACCAAGTCACCATTAAGGTATACATGGGCATTAGTCATGCTCTTCAGCATCTTTGGGGTTAGTTTGTGAAATCTGGAAATCCCTTCTCACTTGAGATCTATTTGACTATTTTGAGACTAAAATCTGTAGCATGTTTGTTTGAAAATCTGTGAAAAACAAAGGAGAAGGATAAGGAAAATTGTATGAATATAGAGGTTTAAGTAGACTCTTCAAAATTATTTCCACTGGATTTTCTATTAAAATGCTAACAATAGTTTTAAAATAGTGAATGTTTATATTACTCTTATTATTATATGAACTGAGCTTTTGTGACACATCCAACCCTAAAATGCTACTTATTTGTGCTACTGAAGCATCATTGTTAAGTAATTACAGTACTAAGTATCCATTTCTTCTTATCCTCAGACAACTAAAAGTCTGTAGTTGCTGTCCTAGCTTAGACAGATAAAAAAATAATAAAGAATAGAATGACTTCATGTTTTATGCTAGAAATTTGTAAGCAAAGGTAAGCTACAGGGAAATAAGAGTTTAACTCTCCCTGGGGGTATAAGCTAAATATTAGAGAATTTTAGTTATTTCTGGAGATGCTGTCTCTCTTGAAGGATAAACAATGTTTCTAAGTATTTAAGCATGTGTTACATTGTTAGAGGGAATAAAGTACTTTCTACTTTCCTCCTCATGCTTGATTAAAGAGTAATTTCCTGGTAATGATTTTCTTGGGCATTTAAAAACCCTAAAGCAACGGTTTTTTCTCAGAAAATCTTCAGTGTTTCCAGATTTTTTTTTTTTTTTTAATGTACTGAACTAGTGTTTCACTCCTAAAGAAAAAAAGAAGACAAATATCTTTTCAGATGCCATCAAATAAAAAGAATGCTATAGAGAATAACTGAAGTGCATGTATTTTGGCTCAGTCACTGTTTTTCCATCTGCTAGAAAATAATTTGAGATTTTTAAGGTATGAAATACTATTTTTGTTGTTTAACACAATTAAAATCAGTTCATCTAAAGAATGCTTTTCACACAATAGTTTAGAACACATAATGGGTAGATGGGTAACTGAGGGATGTAAAGATGTTAATGCTTTCTGTGGTTTTAAGACCCTGATTGTGTGTTTAGATCAGGTGTATGTTGTTATTGATATAATTTTACTTATTTCTAGTGAAGTTCAAAGGCTTCATCTACCATGTACCAATGTTCCTGGCACCCAGGAGAAACCAGACAATATAAATTCTTATGTACATGATGCGCCTGTAGTTTTAGAAATTATGTTAGTTGTATCCCCCATTAACAGAAATTAAAAAATCAGGATTCAAGGCAGAGGAAATAGAAAAGTTCAACAACTAAGTTCTTTAGTCTTTTAGTATATTGAATGCCCCTTCAAACTGATGTAGTTGAATGATGAAAGGAGATTGAGTCATTGACTATTAGGTCAGAAGGAAGATATGCAGGGAAATGATCAGGAGGAAACCAAAGAGATTGATGAAGTTGGCGTCCCTGATGGAGCAAAGAAGCTAAGTAGAGTGTGGCAGGACAAGAAACTTAAGAAATTTAAAGAAACAATTAGACAGATAAACTGTGAGAATCTTAGGCTAGTTTTTGTAGGTGTGAAATAAATGCCAGGAGTTGTTAAAAATAACGCAGGGAATTAGCTACAATAAATAAAAATCAAACCCAAACCAACCTATCCTCTCATAGGAATCCTAGCTTTTCGTAATTTTTTTTTCAGCAAATCTAGTTTTCAAAGGAGTTAGATTTTGTAAAATTTTATTCTTTTCCTAGTCCTTTGTTTTCTCCTTTTCGATTTATTCTGAAGGATTAGATAACAGTAGTTATTTTGGACTACTGTTGATGAAAAGTATACTGAGAAA
Organism: Orthonyx spaldingii; assembly: GCA_013397795.1. Taxonomy (NCBI): domain Eukaryota; kingdom Metazoa; phylum Chordata; class Aves; order Passeriformes; family Orthonychidae; genus Orthonyx; species Orthonyx spaldingii. The sequence goes on along the minus strand of VZTJ01002692.1, from coordinate 460,353 downwards.
GCAATTTTTTAACCAAGTGGAAAAATTTTTAGATCAGTGAAACAGGCTTATAAATGGTAATCATTTAAATTAATCTTGTTTGAAAATATTCAGCCAAGGGAAAAGAGCATTCTAGAAAAAAACAGAAGTTCAAGATTATTCTTGTCTACTTGCTTGAGCTAGACTTGCAAAGCTGCAGGTCATTCCTGAAGTAGCTATTGTCAGAATATACTCCAGAAATTTTGCCCCTGACTTCTGACAAAACAAGAAACTCATAACACATTCTTCTCATCTGCTAGAGCAGGTTGAATATTAAATTATTTTATGTTAGCAATATTGCCAGATCATACAACTCTAGGAACTTCTGAATGAAGTTTTTATTTTAAAAGGCAGTAAGAGCTTATCTATGATTGACCCTTTTCAGTCACTGCTTTTGCACTTTCCTAGTATGACCTCTCTGAATTTTATTACTGGAATACATGAAAAGGTGACAGACTTAGAAAAAGATGAGAGGAAGCAGTATATTTGTAAGACTGGACTGATTAATTCTCACTGACCTCCATTACAATAATGATATCAAGCAATCCACCTACTGAAGTGATAATGAAGTAGAAGTAATTAGGGTTTAATAAAAAATCTCCCTTAAATTATTCTTTCAGGAAATTAACTTACATTCTGTTAAAGCTTAGTGAGTCTTGCCTGCTGTCTCATGACAGGCCTTATCAAAAATGATGAGCAAAGAGTAGGAATAGCCTAGATGCATTTATCTAGTAATTGTTCATCATATTGCAATGTCTGTTGAGTTACAATCTCCACAAAAAATCAAGTTTGAATGTTATGCAATGGGTAATGTCGCTGCCTAACTGAAGCATTTTTTTTCTTTTTAAAATAAGTGCATTTCAAATGATGAAAAAAACCCCTGGTATCTCAAGAGGCTTATGTAAGTGAGTAAAAAAAAGGATTAATTTTCAAGACTTCTTTAGTTAAAAAAGTTAGTGTCAACCTGAAGCAAAAAGCAAACAGTGGTGCTCAGCTTCCTGGACATTACATACAATTCATTGTGTTCATAAACAGCATTCAGTACATATCTGTTTGTTGTGCTCCACATAGCGATTTCTGTGTCTCAGCAGGCATTTCAGAATATTTATTTAAAATATCCCCACACTTAAAGGGATATCTTTACAAGAATTTTTATTCAAATGTTTTCAGCGTGTTTTTAAACCTTGGTCTCTGAACTATAGATCCATAATTGTGCAACTTGTGAAATAGATGCTGACATCTGCTAGCTAAGTGTGCATTCACTTTCCAGTAGACTATTCTTGACTTCCCTCCTGTGTACAGCAGATAATAAGAAGGAATAGAAGAATATGACAAGTGAAATAAAGACAGAGTGAGCAAGCGAGCAGTGCTCAGTGTTCAGGTTAACACAGCAGACTTAGCAAACAATCCATTTTGCCTCAGGATCTGGGCTTTTCAGTGTGCTTCAGAGTGAGTTTTCTAAGGGGTGATTTTGTTTATAGTTTATTTTCCACCTTTTCTGAAGAAGGGACTTAGGACTCTTAAGGAAGCTGGAAGAGTGGGCGTCTATTTCAAAACAAGTCAACTTCCAAAGCAAAGTAACTCTAAATGTATTTACAGTACCATATCTGCCACCAATTTTTAAAATTATTAGGTTTTTATTCTTATTTTATTCTGTTATTTCAATTTGATCTCCATTTTTTTTTTTAATATATAGTTTGGAGTCTCCATACTTCTGTATACAAAGTACTGTCTAACACACACAAATGACACTGAAAAATGGGGTTATATTATTTTTGTCTTGACTAAGCATTGGAGTTTTGCTTGTAATCATAGCTGATAAAAAATACCCGCTTAGAAGTGAAGTTTTTAGTTTGAGTATGTTCATTTCTGCCACTGTTCTGATTCCCTTGGCAAATTATTCCTAAGCTGATTGCAGATAAGTCTTCAACATTTGGTACATTTAGTTGAAACTTCACCAATAAAACACTTGAAAATGTTCACAGAATTAAGGTAGCCAGGCTTCAAAGGATCCCAGGAAAAAATCCAGGAGAACGAACTGCAAGTTTAGTTTGGTAAATCAAACCAAAATAACATTAAATAATTATAGGCAAAATAAAAAGGCCACAAGTGAGGTGAGACAAAGTAAATGCTACAGTGTCTCAAGTAAAGCCAAGTTGCTAGCCTAAATAAGAAATTGTCACTAAGTTTTGCATTTCTACTTTTGACACAAAGTTTTAGTCTGAATGAAACAAAGTATTTATTATACTGTAAAAGATAATTGAGTCTAACAGTTATTCACTGTAAAATTTTCATTTTCCTGTAACATTTTAATGTAATCTGCTTCATTATGATAATGTTTTATAATAGAATTTTTGTCCCATAAAATGCTGTCAAAGTATAGCTTATTTGGTTATATAAAACAGGCTTTGAACGTAATGACAATAAAAGGTCTGTAGTACTTCAGAAAATACGTTTATAAGGGTTCATGTTTGCAGACAAGGAGAGGAAGTTTAATGGAATCGAGACTTTAACTACACTAAATGTCTGTTTGGAAGCTGATTTTCTCATTAAATATTTTAAATACAGAAACATGGCTTTGTGAGTGGTTTGACATGCACCCAAACTATTGCCTAGACTGCTTGCCTTCATGATTACCTTTATACAAGGCTCAGCTTAAGGCTGCCTGCTTGTACACAGCAACTTGCTCTTAGTGTCAGGGGACCAGAAATAAGAAGCTGTTGATGTAGAACAGGTTAATGATCAGTGACAGACAGGAGCATTACGGTGTATGTGTTTGTGGTAAAACCTACCTGGCTGTGCCATGGTCAGCCTTCGCCTCCCTGCTGGTAACAGGTGCTTCGTGCCCCTCATACTTGAAAAAACAGTTGCAATGAGGATTAAAAAAAAAAAAAAAGAAAAGAATTAGCAGGCTATGTGTAACATCCTGGGAGTGGGGAAGGATAGCAGTGAATGCACCACATGTAACATGACCATCTTTCCCAGTCTTAGCTGTTCGCTGAGGGCCCTCTGGGTGCAAGGGTTTGTGTCCCATTTTCTTCCCTGTTAGCCTGAGGATGAGGATCCGTCCCCTCTGCTGCCTCTCCCTCTTTGCACCTGCCTTGGGCTCCTGGCTGCCCACCCTGCTGTCGCTGAGCCGCCTGACCGCCCGGCTGGTCAGTGGGCGACAGTGTCCTCGAGTGCCCGGACAGCGGGCTCACGCTGCACAAGCGTGTGCGGCGGCAACGCTTTCGCCTACAGCCCTCGCGGGGCAGCTCTGAGAAGAGCTGTTAGATCTGAAGCCCTGGCTGGGGCTGGCAGCAGCTGATCGCGTGGTAGCGACAAGGAGGCGACGAAGGAGGAAAGGAGGACTCGTTTGCGGTGCAAATCCTCGGACTTTATTCCCTGCCCATGCGTAGACAGAAGAACTCAGTACGGGAACGTGAGCCACAGAACGAGCCCCGAGAGGACCGTTGCAGGGGTTTTTAAGGGAAGGGAAAAAGGGGAGGAGAGTGGGAACAGACGAATGGGGTACATGAAGGGAGATGACAGCAACCAATAAACGTGTTACAAAGGAGGGACAAATTTGAACGAACCAATGGGAAAAACAGCACAACAGAACCTTCTGGTCATGCATGAATATTAAAATAACTTGTGAGGGGAAAGGGGAGGGGACGGTGCCTTGATGGATGGCAACCCAGGGCGGGAAACTGCCCCAACCTGCCTGCCTCTCAGGACTCACTGTCCCAAGAGGTATTATCCACCCAATCCACCTGCTCATTAACCCACATTGAAAAGGCAGGTTGAGCTGCAGCCTCACACGCCATGGGCGACCCAGCCGGTGGCAGAGCCACCGGCTGGGTGACCGCCACACCCTGCTCTCTTGGGGCATATGGCCCTGTTGGGGACCTCTTCTGTCCTCCCAACAGCCAGGCACAGCTTGGCAGGGACAACCACCACAGGGAGGGGATGGAGCAGTGGCTGCAAACTGCAGCCTGAGTCTTCATGGGAGACGCCCCTGAAAGCTTCAGTGGGGGTGGCACGTCTCCATGGGCAGCACAGAGATGCATAGTGGGTCATGAGGATGCCAGGCAAGAAGTACTGCAGGAAACAGTACGGTGATACAAAATAATTCATGTTAGTTCCCTAGTTTTAGTTTTACTGTTATACCTTTAAATCCAGGGGATTCTCCTATCCTGTCCAGGTTTTGGCCTAGAAGCTTTTAAGTGTAACAAGAAGTCAACAAAGAAGAAGAGGACAGAGCATTTGTTTTCTTTTAGTTTGGTTTCTGTTTGTTTGTTCTTTATTCTGCAGCCTATTTTAGATACATGTAAACACACGGTAGTGACAATGCTTATTCATCCCTCTTTCCCCTTTAAAATCACTCACATGCCTGAATATTTAACTTCTGGATTAAATTATGGGCTAAAAAAAAAATAAGTGAAGAGTTTAAGTCAGTGTTGGCCAAAATTTTTTCACTTGAGCACCGCTACAAATCCTTAAATTTTCTTGCAGACCACCTTTAGTATAAAATTTAATTTTTGAAAATTGTGTGCTTTAATACAATGGCATTTCAATTAGCAATTTTTAATAAAGCTGTGAAATGTCAGGCTCCTGCAATAGCAGGATCTCAGAACTCCAGAAAATATCCTGCAGAAATATTATACATGTACCTTCTGAATTTTTAATCCTATTGAAGACAAATTAAGTATCTAAGTGCTTTCCTGAATGGTACTTAAGCACATCGTTAAGCCCTTGTGTTAATTAGAGTCTTATGCTTTTCCTTTTTGAACAAAACCACCCTGATTCTGTTGTTCTCTTGAATGACAATCTCAGTTCCTGGGGTTGTGAGTCATGGAAACTGGAAGGCTTATTTCAGTGATGAATCAGGCCCAAATTAATATCTTTAATGCATCTCTAGCAGACTAGAACTTGAAAATAAGTTCATTAAACAGTATCCTCCATGGGACTGCACAGGAGAAAAGCCCAACATGAAGTTCATTTGGTAAATATGTTAGCTGCTATGTACACCAATTAAATGATTTAGATATGTTTTCTGCTATATTTAAGGTGGATACAAGTGGAAACTAACTAGCACATAGAAAATAGCCATAGTAGTACAAGACTTAAAACCAATTCCATCTGGGGCTTGGAAAAAGTCTCTTTAAAAGAATGAGAAGCGAAATTCCCATTTTATCAGTGTGCAGATGGCTTTGGAAAGTCTGCCGGTTACCACAGTGAAGGAAATTATTGTGTGAATAAACACAGATAAATTGGCAACCTGCACAGTATTCATTCTTTGTGATGTCGTTTGTGATGTAATCTCTTCTAGATAAGAGCCTTTAAAGATAGATTGTACTGTAGTGGTTACCATGTCAAGAATAAAATAGCCGACAGTAAGTATTTTTTCTTCCTGCCAAGAAGGTGTTTTTTGCTAAAAGAGTTTTATTTTAGAGCTGGTATCTTGCTGAATGGTTTAATATATTCTTTAAGGAAAGACAATCTTTATGCTTTAATTTTTTTTTTAATTTGTCATATAATGAAACCATTTCGTATAACTTATAGCTTGGATAACAAATAACTGTATTTTTTACTTGCTTTAGAATTTGGAAATCGTGTAGGAAAATACAAATCTGAATTCTTAAGATATGTCATTCTTCTCTTTGTCATTGCTAAGTGTAACAGGATCCCTAAGAGGAGAAAACATAAGTGAAATATGGCTTTATATACCAATTTGTAGAAAATGCTGTCAGCTGCTTTTGTGACAAAGGTATAAGTGCATTTAAAAATAAAAAAGAAATTGAGAAATGGAGGTGTAATGGATCTCTAATTCCTGTACAAAGTCCAACTAAGGCAATATTCCAAGCTGATAAATGCACACACAGGCATGTCTAAATCTTGGTGTAGAGTACTGTTAAATTTAATTTTAAAAGCAGACTGAATTCCTGGTGGTGGGGGTTTTTTGTTTGGTTTGTGATTTCTTTAAGATGGAAGTAATATCCCCAACTGGATATGCTATTCCATCAGTTTTAAAGCTTTTATATTGTTGCAATATAGGTTGACTAAAGTATATAACTTTCCCTGCAGAAAGTGCTGTAGCTGGTCCATTAAGGCTTAAACTGTCCCTTAGTTGCCATGGGGTGCATGTGTGCCTTTGTGCTGGTATAGCAATGATTTCCTGTGGGACATGAGCTCAAGAGTAAAGGTCCTGAGCCATCCTGTTTCTCATCAGTGAAACATAGGCCCTGATGTGCTTAAAATTTTACTCAGCAAGTCTTGTCTAAGGTCTCTGAAGTGTTTCTGTGGAAGAAAAATGCTGTGAATACTAATCAGAAGTAATTTGTAGAAAACCCACTACTTGTGGTTTGGAGTCTCAGTGAGTGATTCAATTTAGAAGAACAGAGCATAAAAGTATGTTTTAGGGAAGCCCCTCTGATTGTAATTATACTGGTGAGCTTCTAATTTCTGAGCAAGATTTTTTATGTGGAAGTAAAAGAATTGAAGTGACACATGGCCCATTCTAAGGGAGTTATCAGATTAGTGTATTGAACAGATGAGTCAAAGATGGCTGCTTTGATTCAAAAGAGGAGAGTAGAATAAAGACAAAACAACTCCACAGATGTACAGTGGATGGCAATGCAATGTTTAACCTACTCTTTTGAATAGATAAGGTAGATTTTTTGGGAGTTACCTTTATTCACACTCATGAAACGAGGAGTAGATTACTCCAGTGACAGAAAAGCCCTTGCAGCTAATATACTTCTAAAATTGCTGATATATCAAGCAAGATTTCAGAAGGCTCTCTGTTGTTGTGGAATTTAGTGCCATAGGCAATATAGTAGTTTTTGTTTTCTGCCTTACAGATCTGTGAAAAATTGTCAGACATTTGAGTGAAATTCAAAAGATGCATGTCATTTGCATGTGGTGTGTTACTGCAGATACTAATGGGTGCAACAACTTAGTAACAGTTTACACATCTGATAGTATTATGATAACAATTTACTTTTATTAGTAGTTAGGAAATTAGTAACCAGCCAGGTGACAGAATGCTTTCCAGAAAATGTTTTACGAAGAAAGTACAATGACAGCTTTTAAATGAAAAGTAACTTACTGCTTGGATGATCTAAAATTTGGAAGAGTATACATAGGTATGATCGTTTGCCAAACATTAACCTAGCAACCTAAAGCTGAAAGAAAACTGTATTTCTGTAAAAGTTGTAAAGCTCACTGTCTTTGGGCCTTCAGAAGCTTTTTATATTAACCTCTGTGTTTAACAAACCTTTCAGCCTGTCACTGGGAAGGGGGAAGAGCACCAGTAGCACTTAACCCTGTTCTTTCAGAAGGTCCTTTTCAGATAAGAGTAATATGCAGGATCAAGCCATGTTCCCCCTCTCCCCCGCCTTACTACATTTACTTCCCCAAAGCTTTTATCTGAAAAGTAACGGGTTTGCCCCAGGAGTCCCCCTGAAACATGTTAAAGCTGATTCCTGCTTATCTCCTGAGTATTGTTTCATAAATGCTGAATTGCATGGTTGAATGGTTTACAAAAATAATGACTAATGTTATTGGTGGTGCAGCAAAGAGAATGTGCTTAGAAAAGAAGGGAGACTTTCTGGGCAGCAGCAGTAATTGTTAGCATGTGCTAGTAAGTTTTACAGATACTTATCTTCTGTGATGGAACAACTGCTTCATGCTTTGAATGCCAAGTTATAATAAAATGCAAGTTGGTAGGGTGAGCGACTCATTGGGAAACACAGCTTGCCATTTTGTGTGCTGCTCTCACTGCATGTGCAGCTGTTAATTTGGGCACCAAAGGCAGGAGTCAAGTTGGATTGGGAAGGAGCAAGCATGGGAGAAATAGAGGGATAAAGGGATAAAAGAGTCCCATCTCCTGTATGTATCTGACCACTCAGTGTGCTGGTGAGACTCTGACTGATTCTTGATTACTGCAATCTATCCTGTGTTCTTACTAAATCCAGTTTCTAACCATCTTGTCCATGGATACACTCAAATCTTGAGTGTGTGTGTGTGAATGCTCATAACCTTCAAACCAAGCTAACCAGAGAGTGGGAGATTTGAGTGCCAGGAGCTGCTGTAGGACCATGAAAGTCAGGGGCTTTTGGGTGTGGGGACCAGCGCCTGGAGAGAAGTAGGGTGCGGGTTCCTCTAGCAGAGTGAGATTCCCCTGGCCTGGAGAGAAGAAACAGGGCAGGGCTGTCAATGCTTTATGTGTGAGTGCTCGGTGTGTTCACTGGGATGCTGATAAAGGCACTGTTTTTCTGTCTGTATTTGATCTGTCAGGCCATCTCTCTCTCTCTTGCTCTGTGTCTGTCTGCCAGTGTTGGGAACACTCGCTATCAGCTGGATCTGGAGACATGGAATGGTAGCAGCCCTGTGTCTGTTAGGCAGGGAGATGAAGACTCACCCTGGTTCCTGAGAGTAGCCTAGATTTGGCTACTCAGATGTTTTGTGGGTTTTTTGTCAGTTTGTATTTCTTTTTTTCCCAGAAACAGGTTTACATCTGTTCTTACATCCTTGTTAAGGAAGTTAAACAGCGCTTAGTTTAACAGTAAATCAAAAAATGCCACTATCCAACCTCATCCATGTTTATTGGGATTTCTTCATTAACAGTTGCTTCAGTTATTCAGTTTTTAATACATTCAGTGTGTTCTCTTATGCTGCTCTAAGCAGTTCACTTACTGTGTTAAGCACTCCACAGAAGTCCTACATCTTTAGCTGCTGTAAGGTCAGCAATACTTGCAGTCTCCTTCAGCTATACACCCAAGGGTTTGATTTTTTTTTTTAGCAAGACCCATTTGTCTGTTACAATGTTGATTGTTACTATTTCTATCCTTACCCTTTAATCCTTTATGTACTGTATCCTGTATTTTGACTTCCCTTACTTTTGTTCAGGGTAGATCTAGCAGATGTGTCTAGCAGACATCTTCCAGTCTCATTGCAGGTACACAGGCTAAACAATCAACCAGTGGAGCTGTGCCCTATTAGGAGCAAACAAGGCAAGGAAACATCTGTGAATGTAGCCTCCGAGGCAGGGAGAGTGCTTTTGTGCTGAACGAGTTCTATTCTGTTTGTGACGTTGGAAACTTCATCTCATTTCCTTGAAAACAAAAGGGACATGCAAAAAATTCTTCATGCATATATGGTCATTCTGTGTGTGACAATGAGTGGTTCAAGGTGTCTTTTAAATCATTTTTTATATGCTTGTTATATGCTGTGGTAAATTCCATGGTTGGTAAATGCGTGTTTTTTTGTTAGGGGAAGTTCTCAGAAGGGGAGAAGAGGATTTCTTCTTTGAGAGCTGCTGGCGATGGGAGAAACTTTTCCAGGGAACAATAGGATAGGCAGTAATAAATGTGCTGACTGGAGAGCTTGCGCTTGGGAAGTTTGCTTAGAGTCATGGGGAAGAATCACAAAACTAGGCCAGACATGATGAGTAGAGGGAAGATTTTTCTTTTGACCCAGAGGAGAACAAGTAGAGTTTGTTGAATCCATAAAGGCTATTGAAGATTGCTAGTGTGCCAAGCAGGTCTGGAGGAAAAGGGCCTTTGTTGCAAAGACATAGTTGGGCAGAAAAGGTATTTGTTTTCAAATGGCTGTATTTTACCTCTCCCTCTCAAAAGAATCTGGGCTTTCAGACAGAAGACAGTTTTTCAAGTTTATGTTCTAATAAAACATCGTTTCTTTCAAGCCCTTTTGGTATTTTCTGGTGTGTTCACTTTAAAGAAAAGGTGCAGACAGATATGTCTCAGAGCTCTGGCATGTTTGAAATCCAGTTATAGCATAAAAGTTAAAAAATGTTAAAGCTAGTGAAATATATTAGGTCACCTTTAAAGAAATCCAGCTGACTGCATCGTGAGAACTCTTGGGGAAATTTGAAGAAAACTTTGCATGCCTTCTGTGGGAAGCTTTCTGTTGTGAGTGTTTTCTGTAAATTGGTTCTCAGTTTTAGCAGTTTATAGCACAGTTCTCACTGGCTGTGGAAGATACTGGTGGAGCTGCCAGAGCATATTGGAATGGCCAAATGTGTGATGACAGAATTGAAACAAGAATGTTGCCCTGCCTCAAACTTACCTCTTTGAAGCCCAAACAGAGCACAGTTCCTTCAAAAGTGAAAAACCCTCCCAAGCAGTTGTACACTTTGGCTTATGTGGGTTTTCTGAGTGATTGGGGCTGGTAAAGAAACCTTCCACCTGTGGCGGTACCGCTTTACTGCCTCAGGCCTGGGCTGCATCTAAGGTGGCTCTCCAGGGACAAGAGGAGTAGCACAATTCCTCGGAGATTTAGTAGTCCACACCACATCTGACCTTCCTTACCAAACAGAGGGAGAATTACCTAGTAGATGCATTTACTTTATATTCAGGCAAGTCAGGTTTTCTGTTATAAACAAATAAACAAATAAACTAACCAAACAGAACATTTTCTAGTTGTGTTCATGAGTGGAACTGCAGTTCAAATGTGATCCCTTTTCCCTGCCCTTCAGAAGGTTTTATGCAAACCCAACATTAACTTTGTTCCATATCAACAATATTCTATTCTTTATCCAGCCTAGGCGATTCCATGATACTAGGACTTTGGAAAGATCCAAACATTGTCCTCTAATTACTTTCAGTTAATTTCAGTTAATTGTTTAAAATATAAACTTACGCCCTGCTTTAGAGTACTCAACCAGAATTTGCCTGTTCCAGATCTGGGTAGATGCTACTGGAAAGCTTTGTGTTTTAAAAGTCTCCTTGGGTTTGGGTCTGCCTGTCCTGAAGTATTTTCTTGCTTTGATTTGTGTTTTTCCTAAAATGCAGTGATTGCCTCAGAAGTTGAATTTGAAACTTGAGACAGTTCTCTCAGAATTTGTACACATGCAGTTGTTTTATGGCCCTACTATAAATTGCTTGCTTTTTGCAAAGAGGTAATATTAGTTATATAAGAAGGAACCTTCAAAATGTCAGTACAGTATTTGAAAACATAGGATAGTCATGAAGAAAACAGAAAAACAGATTACAGGGTGAGTAGTCAAAAATCATTAAATATTGAAAAGGCTTGAAAAAACAAACAGCATTCATCAGAAAGCAGGCAGGTTTTTTTGATTTTACTGGCTATTGGAAAAGGGGCTGCAAAAAATACAAGATCCAGAAATACGTGATTTCATGTTTGAGCTTGATCAAAGCAGTTTCTAACAGAATAATGGGAGATGTGTCTATGCATATTAGATGAGGAAGAATTTTAAAAATTGAATTTAGTGAAAGAATTACAAGGCTTATTAGTCTTATTAATTGTTCTGCTAAAACGAAGATGGCATTGTGGGTAGAAGTGAATTGATCTTTTAAAAAAATACAAGAACTTATGATGGATTTTTAATGGATTTTTTCCAAGAGTTTGAATAGTTGCAAATTTGGAAGATAAACAGCTTGAAAGTTGAGATTAGTGATGCTTTTAGGATGGGTAATAAATAATGAATAAAATTACCATGTTAAATTTAATATGAGTAAATATTGCTCAAAAGAAGACTTAAAATTCACCTAGAGACAATAATGCATTGTAAGTTAATGAGCAGAACTGATGGATGTTAGCTGAGGCAGTGAAGGGAAGACTCTCAGCTGGTGTATTTTGGGACACCTCATTATGTCAGTTCAGGGGTGCAAACATCTCTGATGTTTGTATGCACATACTTACTGGGTGATGTCTGAAAGTGGAGTGTTTGAATGAAAGTTTCAGCTTCTTTAGGTAGTGCTAGTCATGCTTTGAGAGTTGGCTCAAGTTACAGGAGCCGCGTAAGTTTCAAATGTTACTTGAAAATGTATTTTCCTTTTTCTGTAATATTAATAAATAATATGAAAAAATATTGAAGACAAAACCTGCTTTTGTTTGTAAGCTTTAGGAATTAAAGTGCAAGGTGGACTGTTACTAAATTCAGCTCCTCTGCTTTTTGCAGTCATTCCAAGATGGCGTGTTTCTGTTTGTTTATGAAATACAGTAAATAAAAAACCACTTATATTGAGTTTGTCTTGTCTGAAAGTGGTACTCATTATGTTTGAGCCTTGCAATTCATCTACTCATGCTCAGCAGTTGCGGTGTCTTGAACAGTTCCACCCTTAGTCTTGGCACTCACAGTAGTCACAATCCCTTATGAGGGTTGGCTGGCATTTAGGGAATGCTGTTTTTCTAATAAAAAGTAACCTTTTGTATTTACCTTCCAATCTAAGCCTTTCTGTGATTCTATGAACCTCCTAGTCACAGAATTTTTGACACCTTTCTGCATCTGAAGGGTGTTTTGTTAATGAAGTAATACCTAGAACATCTGTTCTTAAAATCAAAGTTTTGCTCTCCATCATTTAGCACATTTTTCAAATACTGAGAGTCAAAATCAACCAATAGTGGTGCTTAAATAAGTTAAATACCAGTACTTTAAAAAAAATATTTATGAGGAAGACTAATAATTTGTCCTCAACCATGTATAAGACTGGTGAAAAATCAACAAGTAACTTTCTTTGCTCACTAGTCACATTTTCTTCATGCATGAAAAATGATACTGCATTCAATTTCATTGCATTTGACATTCCCAATATAAAAATATCTCTTAACTAGGTGAAGTGACATGGTGAAAACTTGCAGAAGTGACTGAAAAAATCTCTCTTGTGCCATTCCCATCATTTTTTGTAGGACAGTATGTTGCTTTTCCAGTTGTCAGATTTTCTTTTTTAAACTTTTTTTTTTTAGTTCTTCTGTCTCTTGAGCATCCTTTGTGTCCAAGAATCACAGAAAATTTCTATTTATGCTAATGAGAATTGCCAGAATTTTCAATTGCCCATTTGCTCTGGAGCAAATCTGTATTTTTTTTTCAAGTATTGCGTCTTCTTAGATTAATGTTGACATGAACTAAATATTTGCTGAATTACTGCTGAAACATTTTTCAGTGAGGCATTGTCAACAACAACAGTGACTTTAGAAAAATCACTGCTTTATTGACGTAAACTCTTTAGCTAAAATGGTGAAATACAGGTGATTCAGCAAGGCTGTGGACTAAAGAAGCCTGAATTTAATGAACAATGAGCACCATCCGCTACATTAGGTATTACTACATTGCATGTAGTGCCTAAACATAGCCCTAAGGACTAAACCCAAGTAAATCCCATTTAAAATTTTGACTGAGGAAATTATCATCATCCATGTGTTTACACATGGAAATAAATTCAGGGAAATTAAATAAGTGTGATAACATGAGTGTATTTATAGTAAGATGTGCTCTTGCTATTTTTTCTTAGGAATGAATATTCAGTTGATTATAATTTTAAATGTTTTCTTGTGGAATCCTTGTATCCTGACAGATAACTGTTTCCTAGCAGATATACCAGTGTATAGTCAAGCTATTTTTTATATATATTTCTTAAGTGCCCCAATATATGATAAGCTATTCTGGAGACCTGATCCACTGTAAGAAAGTATGCTGTGGAGTTTTTTGTAGTTTGTTTGTGTAATTGGTAGGACTCCCTTCTCCCCCCCTTTTTTTTTTTTTTTTTTTTTTTATATTATGTGGTTTTT
>VZTJ01002692.1:418851-446796 GCA_013397795.1 Orthonyx spaldingii | reverse complement strand
GGTATTTGTGAGGCCCCCCTTTCCCCCCCCCCTTTTTTTTTTTTTTTTTGTCAAAATTAAGTGGTTATTTGTGTATTGAGTTTATTCAGATGCGTTAGATTTATATAAACATCTGGCATAGTTCTTATTCAGCAATCCATTTAACAGATGACAGTAGTAAAAGTTGAAAGAGAAAATTTCAACATGACTTAACACTGAAGATGAGTTGTCTAGATTTGAAAAAAAAAATTAGTGCACTCAATTCACTTTTTGTTACTCACACTGTATGGATTTCAGTTTAATATAAAAATGGTTGGAACCAAATGATCTTTAAGGTTGCATTCCACCTGAACCATTCCATGATTCTGTGATGATTTCATCTAATGATTATGCCATTTCCTTTTAATACATAATAGGGTTTTCTTCTTGTGGGAAGATCCGTAGTGGAAACTAGGTGTAGAAGCTGAATTGATCTTTTAAAGAATTCACATGCCTGGAAAAATAGATACTGTCAAACAAAATACTGAATTCCTTCATGAGGCAGCCTTTCAAAGAAAAGGATGAATAAAGGCTTAAGACATGAACTGGGGCCTTCCATGGAATTGATTACCCATGTTTTCTTTTTGCTTGACCTCAGTCAAACCCATAATGTTGATGGCTTACACCTGAAATATAATTTGCCCACATGCCCACGTGTTCCAGGTGGTGTGTACCTGGAACTTCTTGTGTGCATGGTTTGTGTTCATTTGGCAAGCTGAAATAGGACACCTAAGTATTTATCTTCAAAAAAAAGCAGTGCTAGCCATTCTAGGTAGACAGAGCACATCCTTGTGCCTTCAGAAAAGGACCCAGTTTCAAAAATGAGTAATGTTGCAGATGTATCTATATTCAGTTTTTCATTACTGGTTAGCTTGAAATGGCTCTGGAAAAAATGGGCTAATTTTAGAGAACTTGATTGACAGACGGTTTGGGATGTCATTGTCATGCACACAGCTTGTGGTCTTTGCTTGGTGCAAGAAGTTTGTTCTCTTACGAAGTCAGAACCAGGCTTTTATGGTAGAGTGATCCAGGATCCATCATTCAGATTCCTGGTTGCTCCATGGTAGTTTTCCTCAAGTACTGTCTAGAAGATACATTTAGGTCACAGTAGACGTTACTGTGTTTGATACAAGCTATTGCATGTTGTGTAATGAACTCTAGGTTTAGAAGGCCACACTAAATAGATGAATGTCCTGGTTTTCATCTTGAAAAATTTAGGTGCAGATCCAATTGCACACGAAGGGAAGTTTCTGAAAGCATTAGTTGGTGAGACCTGCACAAGTGAGAAGTCAAATTGCCCAAAAAAACCAAGGTGATGTGATTTACCTGTCACGACACTGCTAAGTGTCTTATTTCCTGAGATTCAGAGGATAGTTCAGTCAAACAATTAAAAGGATGTATTTACACTGTAGTCCTTGTCTCATGAACTAAGGAAGAGCTTACCAGCTAGTTTTTACCAGAAACACTAAACCAGAACATATGAATGAAACATTGCTGCTTAAACTGGATCTTTTTAAAGATTTCCTTTTCTTGGAAAAAGGAAAGTAGGATTTGTTCTGTGTACAGTGACATTATTCTGTATCTTTTCACTTCCAACAAAGGAGTTACAGATATTTTTAAAATACACTATTGCTTTTCTTAGTCACTGGTAATTTTTTCACATGGTTCAGTTGTGCAGTACATACAATATTAATCAGCATGCTATAGGTTAAATAGTTCCTAAAAATGTAACTTTATCAAGGACTGTAGAATTCTTAGCAGCACTGACTATAAAATTGATTGGGTTTTCAAAAAGATAATGGTTTGAAATTTTAAAGTGGCTAAGAAGAGATGGACATTTCTCTACAGCATTCTTGGTGGTAAGATGTCAAAAATCCTGCCAGTTAATTTTTAGTGAATTCATGAATGCTTTAAGTATTGTTGTTATAACTTAGCAAATTCTGCCTATTTTAAAGGGTTTATGTTTCAAATGTAAACAAATTAATTGAACAGCAAAGCATGTACTGATTGATGGAAGGAATATTAGTTTCTTTCCTACCTGTTTTAAGAAAAAAAAACATATTCAGTGACTCCTGTTTATATTACTAATGAATAAGGATTTGTCCCAGTATGTTATAGTAACAAATAGACTGTGAATTAAATACAGAGTAATGCCTTTTAGGAAGTGAAATATTTATATTCCTTTGTATTATAAGTAAGTTCCATTTTTGTCAATTTTATGAACTTGTCTAAAAAGGAAGTTGTACTTGATAATTTAAATTCAACTGCAAAACTACTATTATTGAATAGTTAAACCTACTTAACATAAATATGCAGTCTGGACAAAGGTTCTCCAACGTTCCATTTCAAGAAATGACTTGCATCTCATTAAAAGGTATTGCCTCCTATCAAAGTAAGAAGAAGAAAAAAAATTAAAAATTGGTTTCTAATAACTATGTGACAAATGTGTATATACTTATATTTTTATACTAACACTTAGCTAGGCATTTGTAGCAGGGAACTATAACATATCCATTTCTGGACTTACGAAAAATGCAGGGTTTAAATTATCTCATGCATTTTATAGATACATTTTCTTTTCAAAGTAGATATTGAATTTTGTTTTCTTCTATGATATCATCGGTTGTCTGTTAATAGAATTCTTTCCTTTTTGTTTGTTCAACCCAGAAATATGACAGTCTCAGAAATCATGTTGTATTTTTCTAACGTCTGTACCGTCTTTCAAATTCCTTGGTTCTGCAACATGATTATTTTGAAGGTACACTTCAGTAAAACACATTAATAGGCACTGAAAAAGAGGGTATAAATTGACTAGCTGCTCATGTGAGAGTTGTTTGAATGTAACTTTATTTGAATACTTCTACATTTCTTGTCATTTGCTGTAAGTTGTGACCATAATATAAAATTCACCCCCACCCTTTTTTTTTTTACCTCTAAAGCTTACTGGTTGACTTGCATTTTCATTTGTTCATCCTTTTGTCAGCTTTTGAGGACAGGAGACAATTGTCACACTTACTCAAGTAGGTAACTTGTGATTAGCTAGAAGAAGGCTAAGGAATTGAGACCATTTTGGACTCTGTCTGCATCACATACTGCATCCAACCATCTGAACACAAAAATTCTCTTTTAATTTTCATTGCAACTCTTGTGGTGGATTGCCCCTGGCTGAACACCAAGTGCACTCCTCTTCATCCTGGTCTCAACTTCACTCCCAAATTTTCCTTCTCTCCTCCCTCCCAGCAGTGCAGAGGTACAGGAAATGGGTCTGTTCACCACACATTGTCTCTGCTACTCCTTCCTTCTCAGGAGGAGGACTGCTCACAGTCTTCTCCTGCTCTGGCGTGGGGTCCCTTCCCACAGGATGCAGTCCTGCAGGCACAGGTTGTTCCAGCATGGGTCCCACACCAGGTCACAAGTCCTACTGGTAAACTGCTCCAGTGTGGACTTCCCACAAAATCACAACCTCCCTTGGCCATCCAGTTGATCCAGTGTGGGGCTCTCCACGGGGTCAGGTGGATCTCTGCTCCGTCCATGGTCCTCCATGCACTGCAGGGACACACAGCTGCCTCACCACAGTCTGCACCACGGGCTGCAGGGGAATCTCTGCTGCGGTGCCTGGAGCACCTCCTGCCCCTCCTTCCTCACTGACCGTGGTGTCTGCAGGGCTGTTTCTCTCACATATTCTTACTCCTCTCTTCAGCTGCAATTTTGAAGTTTTCTTTTTTCACCCCTTTCTAGTAAGTTATCCCAGAGGTGCTACCACCATCATTGACGGGCTCGACCTTGGCCAGCAATGGGGCTGTCTTGGAGCTGGCTGGCATTGGCTCTGTAGGACATATGGGGAAGCTTCTCATGAGAAGCCACTCCTGTAGCTCCCCCATTACCACAACCTTGCCAGGAAAACCCAGCAGAGACTTTGCATATAGAAGCACTCCGTTGAAGTATTGGAGAGCTACAGTAGATTCTGTACTACCACCTCTAGATCTGTCACAGTGCAGATTGCTTCAGTGTTTGGGTTTTTTTGTCTCTTTCCTTCCCCACATGTAGACTAAAGATCGTAATATTTACTAGCTTTACAAAAGAATTTTGAGATTCTGCAAAAGTAATTTGAGATTAAACACCTTCCAAATACAAATTACTCTTACGTTAGTAGAAGCAAAGAAAAATGGTTAAATTATTATTGTTTTTTAATTATGCTGTAGTTACAGATATTACCATGTTAGGAAGAGAAAAATAATGAGGAAATTGAATCAGTCACTTTTTTTTTGCAGGTTCTTTCATGTTGGTGAATACGTCTGGGAAATTTGCAGGACAGAAAGCTCACCTCCTGATGCCCCATCTGAAAGAAAATGATACACATTGTATTGATTTTCACTATTATGTTTCAAGCAAGAGTGGAGCTAGCCCTGGCACTTTGAATGTTTATGTGAAGGTTAACGATGGTCCTATTGGTAACCCAGTCTGGAACACATCTATCACTGCTACTTGGAACAGAGCAGAACTGGCAATTAGTACTTTCTGGCCCAATTTTTATCAGGTATGTTTTACTTTTTATGAAATTTCTTTTCTCATAATAGCCATCTGGTTCTTAATCATCATTTTAACTTTAAATCAAAATACCTTTCAGTATGTCTAGTTGATCTTCATCTTAATTACATTTTTTTTACGTGATGCTAAATGTTTGTTTTAACATACATATGGCTGTGTTTATATGTTTACATATATTTATAGAAGTGTATGAAATGCACACATGCTCTAAATGTGAATGAACTAATTACGTTGAAAATATCTGGAAATTTTGCTATTGATTTCAGTCAATTAACTCTGTTTCTCAGTAATAAATTCACTCGTTCTTTCAGTTCATTAGGGATGCTGGAATTGAATGCCAATAGATTTTATTACAGTATAGTCTTCAAGTTTGATTTAGATCAGCAATACTTGTTGCTTTGGAACCAGCAGAATCCTTTGAATCCTCAGTTCAGTTCTTCACTCTGAGTGCAATATCCATTTGTTCTGTTCAGTAGTAAACAAAAATGTAATAGTAGCTGTCATAGGAATGGGATTCTGATTGCATCCTAAAGATTCAGGGGGCATTTCACTTGGCAGTCCCTTAGGGTGCTGCTTTTTTGTAGGAAGGTTTAGATTATACAGTTACTTACTCTTCTAAGTATAGAAGTTCAATGTTTTTTCTCTTTCTTCCTGTAAAAATACAGTCTATGTTTCCACATACAAGTAACTTATAAGACCAGTGTCACACGTAGCAGAGTCTTGTTTCTGTTTCTGCATTTGCTGTTTCAGGTGACCAGGTATTTGTTGCCCCATCATACTCTCATGATGAGTTTGGCAATGTCCACTGCAGGTACTCTGGGAGGCTATGGTGGACTCCCTTCTGTGGCTGCAGCATCTGATCTGTGAGGATGTTTCAAGTGAACTCAATCTGTCCCTTTTCAACCCTTTTTCTTCTAAGGAATACAAAAAAAAAGCTGAAGAACTTTCTGGAATCTTTCCCTCTGTGATTGTTTCACCCTCAATGAAACAGAAAGTCCTTCTCCAAAAGATGAGTTTGAAGTGCCAGGAACATTTTATTCTTGGACTGTGGGATGCCTGGCAGTGGATGCAATACTTGCAGACCCAAACGAGCACACTCATTCATTTCCTCTTGCTTCTGATAGTGTGTTCCTAGGTTGGATAGGTGGTATTCACAGGGTCCACATTTTCATCCAGTGTTCTACTTGAGATTCCTAGGAATTGCTGCAACTGCATTTTCAGGGCTTCCTGGAGAGGATTCAGGGTAAACTTATGGATATCTCCGCAAACTTCATGATGTGGATCTTTTGTAGTTGTCTGCAGGCTCGATGGGGTAATACTAGTGACTTTTCCAGAAGAGCAGGCATATTAGCAGAGCTGAGGTTCACTTCAGCCATGTGGGAGAAGCTGTGTGCTACCTGACTCTCTGGAGCATGAGGCTATACCCTGATCACAAAGTCCAAGCTTGGTTTAGTCGTACATCTCTCAGGGTAAAAGGCCAGTGTGTATTTTGTTGCCTGTCAGAGTTCAAGGAGTGTTTAGATGATGCTCTCAGTCATATGGTTTGGTTTTAGGTAGTCCTGCGAAGAGCAGAGAGTTGGTATCCATAATCTTGAAGTGTCCCTTCCAGCTCAGGACACTCCCATGATTCTCTGACCTAACATCCAGACCTCACGTTACCAATTTGATGCCAGTGTTGAGAACGCCTTCCAGTGCTGCCAAAAAGCCTTTCTATCTTGACTGAAATAATGAGGACCAGTCTGTGTTGTTAGCCTCAGTGGATGGTGGGTGAAGAGGATAGAGCATCCCACACACAATTTTGTTGCTGGCATTGGATATAACTCAGTGGTTTATAATGTGGAATCTGCTGGAAGGTTTTGTGAACCTGGTGGGTGGTTCAGGAGAACTGAATCCTGAGTAAATCTGTGACTGTGTCACTTGTGCCCAAGTCGGTAATGTCCCCATCTGTATAGTGAATTAGTAGAGGAGCTTCCAGTTTCCTGTCTTCTGAAAGGAGTCTGGTTTTTATGCAGCAGAACTGCTCTGGAATCAGCAGTCAGTAAAGAAGAGGGTTGTGCGTCAAAGTCTCACTCTAGCTCTGCATCAAAAAGCTGATGTGGACAGAGGAATTTTAATAGAAGAAGCCTCTTAGACTTAATTTTAAGGTAAATTAACATGTTCATAAAAATACATGTAACCTCTGACAGTTCCAAATATTATTACTGATGTTATTAATAATAATCTATGTCAGATTTCTGACAATATGATGCATCTAACTGATGTCTGAGTAATATGGGTATTGGCCACAGAAACAGAAGGATAACCTTTGCCATCCTCTTTCTCCTCAAGACCTGCCATCTGGACTGTTCACAGTTACTTGTAGGTGAACCCTTACATGCTTGGATGGGGTACTGCAGTTTAGCAGATTACCATGCATCAACTGATGTATAATAGATGCCTGAGCCTTTCTGTAATGAATTCCACATGCTCTCCTTGCTACTGGAAATGTTGAAATGTTTGCATAATCTTTCTTTTACTTGATGCATATAGTCTGAAAGAATAACTGGTTAGGTACTGCAATTTAGCTGATGTGCCAAAAGATCTTACGCTATGTTAGTATCCATGAAGGTGCAGGGAATCACTGTAAAATACTCTGTCTTTACTGGTTTTATTGTAAATAAGCTCATTTATTCTTGAGGAAGTGCTGTCACCATTTTAAGAGCTTGTGATTAATTGTGTCCGTTTTTGGTGCATCCATCCTCTTAGAGATCTGTGGTGCAATTCCCTCACTTGAGTGCTGACATTTGCAAATTTTCATTGTTTCGGAACTCTTTTCATCAGTTTTCATGCTTTTTCTTCACATAATTTGTTGTGGGGGAAGGCAGGAAGTTAGCTGCAAGCAGCTGGGAGAAGGGCAGGAGGAGGAGAGGGGGTATACATGGATCTTATAAGAATATGGCTCCAAGTTAAGTGACAGCTAAAGCGACTGCATAAATAGTGAGGAAGGCACAGAACTCATCTGATAGGTGTATAGTATAGTACCAAGTCTGTTTCCTAAGCTGCTATTCATTTGAGTCGAAAACTCCAACCTTCTTTGGCACAAATCCATGTGTTCCTTACAAACCTCCAAAATGTACAAGACTTCCTCCCAGTAATTTTCTGAGTTTGTCTGATCTTATTGAACATAATTAAGAAAAGTCCACTAAGAAGATTTTTAAGGAATGATGTAGCTCTTTTTAACTTTTCTTACATGGTGGTTGGTAGTTTCCCAATGAGTAATCTCCAAAATAAGACGTGACATTAATAGGTGAAGGGACAAATTGTAATTGTGTGATTGTTGTGTTTTAAATCACATAATCTGTGTAGCCATCCGCATCTGTGAATGTTTTATAATTCCATTCCATTAGCAGAGCACCTGCAAGATGACTGGAAGCAAGTGAAACCAAAATATGCTACAGAACACTGAGGACAAATTATATATGATAACATTTCAGAGTTATAATATTTATACAATTCAGTATTTTTAAAAACGCACTGTGCTGTGTCTGGTTTGCTGTTGAAAAATGTAGGCAAAATAACTCCCACTAATGGTAGCTGACTACAAATTAGTTTATGTAGTATGGAGCGAATTTTAATCCAGCTTCTAAAGATTTATTAGTTTAAACCATGTATTGCAAACATGTACAAGCAAAGTGTTCAAAAGATTTAATAATTAACAGTAGTTTACTATGGTAGCACCAGTCACTCAATACTTTTCAGGTTAGGTTTCTATTTAGAATCTACTCTTTAGAAGTGCAGTCTTTGAACAAAATAATTAATTTCTTTTAATGTACCCTTTTCTTTTTGCCAGGTAGTTATTTGTGTATGTTTCACACCATAGGTAAGCTGTACTACATATATATCACAAATCACAATTGTAACTTTCATGTAACAACACTAATTGTAGATTACTTGCTGATTATTTAAATTGTCAAGCATTCTGACGATTAAGGATATATTTAATTCCATAATTAATGATCTTCTAAGTACTACTGCCTAACATCTGTCATTGATTTTAGGGTATGTCTGCATTGCTGTCCAGTTAGTGATAACAGTGTATTTGCAGTAACATCAGTTCAAGCTGCCAAACACCTTCTCTGAGGGTCCAAGATAATCAGCACAGCTTGTTCTTTTCTGCTGTGCCTCCTGGTCTCTGAGCTATTTGTTTCGAAGTAGCTGGTGTATTTCTGCAGGTACTAGTCTTATTTCTGTTTTATAAAATCGCTTTAGGAGTGCTCCCCTGAGGGAGCATTGCCTTCCTCTTTTTCACATTGGTCACGGGAGAAATTGTTTGCTTTACTGAGCTATTGTCTACTTGGTGCATCTTAAGCAAGAGCATCAAGGAGTTTATAGTGCCTTTGGAGACAGCCTGCAAACAAAACAGAGCTTTGCATAATTCCTAAGACCTTCACCTTCCTCCTAACTTGAGTAGAAATAGAATGTACACAGAAAAAGAGAATTAAATGTTGCATAGATTTTTCTGGTTAATGGCAAGATTGTTTTTAGATTCTTGGGGAGCGGTGTCAGTAGGTTGAGAGGCTCTAAAATTGATGCTTTGAGATACAAGTCATGAAAAGGCTGCTCATCTAGTGAGGAGAGGGTGGCAGGGGTTTTTGGTATATGTTTTTACTTTCCTCAATGTTTTGATAGTTTTTCTCATTTGGATTTTTTAGCAGGAGTAGAATCGGGTAATTTCAGGGTTTTTTTGTTTTGTGTGTTTGAGGTGGAAGAGTAGTTTATTTTTTTTTTTTTCCCTGTGTTAGTTAATGATTATCAGACTAATTAGTAGTATTTGAAATACAGTTTATATTTTAGAAGTATTGCCATTTTGGAACATTACAAAATGCAAAATACTACTACTGAGTTGAGTCTGGTTAGTGACTTGTGTTCCCTGCTTCTAACCCTTCAAGCAAGCAATTTAGCACAGCACCACTGCAAGTCACACACCATCCTCCTATCAGTTTTTATATTTTGAATTATTTGCTTTGTACTTTTCTGGAAGTCAGTCATGGCTGCAGTGAACTGAAACAAATCTTGATTAAATGAAAAAACAAACACTGCAGATTTAAAATCCAGAAGTGGAATTGAAAGGATTAAAAATAGCTTCCAGTGGAGTAACACAGCTGTCTGTGCCACTGCACCATCTTTAAACATAAAATCCTATGATGCTGACATAAGAAAATGGGGTAAGAGCCTGGCAGTAATTCCTGAACCTTTTTAGTAAGGACACAAAGGAGTTACATGGTATCACTTCACAGAGATGAGATTTACCCTTTACCATTCTGACACTTTCCCCTGTAAATTAGGAGTTTAGGGAATAAGAAGTGGTAGATCCAACCCAACTTTTAAAATCTGGACTTAAACACACATTTGTTTCATAACCTGCTTTGTACATGTTTTGCTTGGAGTTTGGCTCATGCAATGTACTTAAATCCTCGTCTAGGACAGAGCATTAAGCTTCTTGTGCAGTAAAGGTCAGGCTCACATTCTCATGTGTTGTGTGTGTTGCATTCAACTGCACATGCACAATTCCTGAACTGTTCTTTGAACTCCAAAGAAACTTTGAAATGCATATTGCATTTTGAATCACAAACCTGTGTCAGGCATCTTAAATAGCTCTTCTTCGTTGACTTATGTGCTTTGGAAATATCTATTTTGAGGAAGATGCGCTAGGGCAAACCACATTGCTAAATTTAAAAACCCCAGCAATCTAAAAGTGATCATGAGTAAGGAGGCATGCATTTTTTGTCATATACACAAGGCTCTGTTATTTTCTCCTGTCCCTTGTTCCTAAACCAGAAAAGCATTTGGGCCTTCAGTAGAGAAATACAAGACAGCAACAGGTTTAAAAACAGAAAGAGAAGAATGAGATTTAATAAGCCTTAATGTCAAGAGTTCAGTTTTCAGTCTGGCTTGCTTGTTTCTTTCTGGTCTTGGATTGGCAGCAACCACCAGAATGTTGTTTCATGTGCTTGAGTGCACGTGTGAGGGCCAGGTGGTAGTCCTATAGGAGTGAGAGCTGGGGAGAGAAATGGCAAGAAGTGAATTCCCAGCCAGGGAGGCCTGAACACATTTTAGGCAGCCCACATCAATAAGCTGTGGGGACCTCTGCGGGGCCTGAGAAGGACCAGGTCAGGAACCTCCCTTCACACGGCTTTGATGAGAAAGCAGTTGCTGCTATTGTGACCGGGTGATAAGGCAGGTAGTCCTAGGATGAGTCAGAAAGGGGAGAATTCAGCCCACAGGGTACAAGTCAATGGCAATTTTCTGGAAAGAAACTGTTCCCAATGCCTTTTAAAGGACAGTCAAAGAGAGGTGCTCCATGTGCTAAGGCAGAGCAAGCAGAGAGGAGAGTGCAGCATGTGATGCAGCACTGCCTTCTCTCTGGGGATGCAGGGGGGCAAGATTGCAATCTGAGCTTAAGCAGCTTTCTTAATACTCCTTTCTCTTTCTTGTTTTTGCAAAGTGCTATTTTTAAGTTGTGTGAAGGACAGTGTTTATATTAGGTACAATCCACCTTTTGACTGAAAGTGTTGTAATTTGCAGCAACAAAGGCAGGAATTTACAGAGTGAGGTTGTGTGGCAACAAAGCCTGTTTATTTCTATTGTTCTTTGGAACAAACGAGTTATCTTGAGTTGCACATTTTCAGCAGTAAGAATTTATGTTGGTGAGCAGACCCTCTTTCTTTGTTCATATGTAGCAGGGGAAGTGGCAGGAATGAAAAGCTAATTTTGCTCTTCAGTGAAGCAGGGAGGATCAGGGACAGTGCAGTGCTAAGCCGCTTCCCTGGTTCCTGTTTGGCAGGCCTGTGACGGGGAGCACGGTGTAAAATAGCTCTCAGGACAGTGTTCAGCAGTTTTTCCTGAGCAAATGAATTCCGTGTTTTAACCAGTTGTTTCCGGACTGATAAGGTGTCAGAATAATAGGCAAAAAATCCAAGGGCCACCCAGTCTGATGTTGCTGGAGTGTTTTCTATGTTTTGACTGGAGTCTTTTGTATTGCCTGCAGGTGTTGCATCAGCCATGAGAAAAGGCAAAGTTTGGAGGTGGGAGTGAAAAAATTAATATTTGCAAGTCAAGCTACTTTTCAAATTGGAAATTGTGGAGAAAACTGGATTTGAATTAAGTTTCTGGGTTTCATTTCTAGAGAAATTACTAGGAAAACTGATCCAGATTTGTGAAGAGTCGTGACATCCCTATTGTAAGGTTTTCAGTGAATAAATGAGCTACTGCAAGTGTTTCTCAGGTCTGTCTCACAATGTGTAACTCTTTGACCAGGACTTTGAGAAACCTGCAATGCATAGGATCAAATTCCTCTTTTAATTTAAAAAGGGAATATGCTTAGTTAGCAGATATTTGAGTCTGTAATTTTCATTCATCAATTTAAATAAAACAAAATACTGAATTTGTGTACAGCAGGTGATAGTATTTCACAGCCTGTGAACAGAAGAGGGGTTATGTTACTATACTTGTAATGAACTGTCGTGCTCATAGAATCGTAGAATGATTTGAGTTGGAAGGGACCTTAAAGATTATCTAGCTCCAACTCCTGCTGTGACTGGGACACCTTCCATAAAACCAGATTTCTCAAAGCCCCAACCTGTCCTTGAACACTTGCAGGGATGGGACTCAGTTTCTCTGGGAAACCTGTGCCAGTGTTTCACCAACCTGGTAATAAAGATTTTCTTCCTAATATCTAATCTAAATCTACCCTTTTTTAGTTTAAAACCATCACTCCTTTTCATATCACTACATGCCCTTGTGAAAAGTCCCTTTCCAGCTCTCCTATAGGTCCCTTTTACGTACTGAAAGGCCACAGAAAGATCTCCAATACAAGGCCGTAGAAAGATCAACCAATATATATGTTATAGCTATACCTGTAATGTCGTATCCCATAATGAGACAAAGTTGAATGGAACGCTGAATAATCTGGTCTAGTGAAAGGTGTCATGGTTATAGGTATACCTGTAATGTCGTATCCCATAATGAGACAAAGTTGAATAGAATGCTGAATAATCTGTTCTAGTGAAAGGTGTCCCTGTCCACGACAAAGAGTTGGATCTAGATGATCTTGAAGGTCTCTTCCAACCCAAACCAGTCTGTGATTCTATGATCCCTGAAGCCTTCTTTTCTCTAGGCTGAACAACCCCAGCCATCTAAGCCTGTCTTCACAGGGGAGGTGCTCCAGCCCTCTGATCATCTTGGTGCCCCTTCTCTGAAATTGCTTCAACAGGTTTCATGTCCTTTTTGGGGGCTGCAGAGCTGTCTGCAGTACTCCAGGTGGAGTCTCACTGAAGTGGAGTAGAGGCGGGGAACCACTTCCCTTGACCTATCAGCTCTGCCAGTTTTGATCCAGCCCAGAATGCATTTGGCTTTCTGGGCTGCAAGTGCATGTGGCTGGGTCATTTCGACCTTCTCATCCAGCAACACTTTGAAGTCCTTCTCCTCAGGTCTGTTCTCATTCTCTGATCAGTCTATGTTTATGCATATTTGTTCTTTTGAAGATGAAGTAACAACAAGCTCTCTGACAATGGTATGTCACTGTTGGCTTTAGTGCCTCTTTCCATTTAGTGAAAATGGCATATTCCATGTCAGAAGAGACTAAAAGCTACAGTCATTAAAGTTGGTATCAGTTTGGCTATTGCTTTTAATGGAAGCAAGATTAAACTGACAGTATTTCAATTTGTAATACTTTTCTGTGAAACATACTCTCTTTAATGTCAATAATTGCACCTCAGTTGTATATCCACCTGGCATTTTCTTGATACATTGCCTGGCTTTTTTGCGGAATGACATTTTTGGTATTTTCTCTGGAGATACAGCAGGGTATTTTAGATCAGTCGTTGACTTTTTCTCTGCTGTTGACTTAGCAGTTCTGATTCAGTTGTTTCAAGGTTGTAGTTTCTGCCTATGAACTGGAAGAATGGGTTCATGTATGGAATCTACAAGCTTTTTTGCCGATGAGTAGATTGCAATGCTGAGGTACCTAAAGCCTCTCAGAGAGCCTACAGCTAAGTGCCCCTGTTAGGAATAATAGAAATTATTTTGTGATCTACTCAGGTATTGCATATGTTTTATTATCTAAAGCTCAGGTTATTGGTTTTGTGTGTTCTTTAGAAAAGACACTCTTAACGCGGCATTTAAAGAAAAAAAAAATAGGTAAGTCCCTGTTACCAGGCAGTAACATTTTTATCATAAAACTTCTGACTGGTTTGGCTGGCTACCCCATAGGTGTGCATACACCAGTTTTTCTGGTTTTTTTTTTTTAATTTAGCATGTCTGAAGGTAGGGAACTGAAAAAAAATACTTTGCAGTGATGGGATCATGGATCAGGGAGGCCTTTCAGATGGCTTAGTGCAGTTCTTCTTATGCTGAGTGCTCCATAAGAAGGAGAGGGTTGATTTTTATTTTTTTAAAAATAGTTCTATTGTAGTAAAACCCAGAAAGTTAATTGTTGGGGTGTTTTTCTTCTTAACAGAGAAAACTCAAAGCCACTAGGGAATACAGGAAACAAACCAGTAACTGTTCCCAGCCCCCTGTATTTTTACAGGCAGATCTTTGCCTCCACACCTAGATTCAATTACCTCAGGGACTTACTTTGTGGCTGCATATTTCCCTGGGAAACTTTTCCATCATTTCTGAGACCTGGTTGTCTGCTCCCTGTTCTCCACTACCATATTGCAACATCTCTGCCTTAACTGCAGGTTCCTGGGGCTGTGTCATGGTTCTCATACCCTATGGCCTTTCAGATGTTCTCTGCTTAGAATAGGCTTGATAGCTCTTCAGGAAATGAAGCAGTCTCTGCCTTCTTTCAAGGGTATCAGCATAATTAGTTCTTTTCAGAGATTGTCACACAAATGGAGAACGTGCAGCTTTGTGACGTTTGTTAAAAGAGAGCAATGCTTGTTCTTTTCTCAAAGTTCAGTGACTGAAAATAGGAGCTGCATTCTTGGGTCTTGCACTGCTGTTACAATTTAGGGTTACTTTGTGCACATCACCTCTCTCTCTATTTCCATTTCAAGGCTGTTAAGATAAGGGTAATAATCATGGTTAGAAAAGTTATTTCAGGTCTCTGAATGCAAGTTATTCTTTGAGTGTTTGCTCTCTTTCCTTTTCAAGAACTTCTACTTCCCAAGATAGTTAAGACTGGAAGATGGAATCTCCAATTCCATCAAGAGATTTTCTTCTTTGTAGGAAAGACATCCTTTGAAATTCTGAATGGTGTTGCTCTGGATGTTCTACTAAATGCTGGGAGCCAAAGCCATACGCTGTTCAGCCTATTGCTGTGGGCCAATATCAACTGTAAGAGCCAGTGGAGTGCCATCTGGCATTTAGAAGGCCACAGACTGAGGCTTGTGACTGAGCAATCCTTTTCTTGCAGAACTTGTTTCTGAAAACTTTCTTTGATGGCATTTGGATTTTGCTCATTGACATCTTCTGGTTTTTTTCTTGCTGCGTAATTCACGTAGTGGCAGCATAGGTGCTGTAGGTTGAAATTTTGTGTAAACAGGAGGCAGAACTAGAATGAAAAGTAATGTTTTCATTTTCAGCCATGTGGAGTTAAGGCCATATTTACAGCGATTTTACTCCAGTGAGACTGGGAGGGAGAAATGGACAGAGGTTAGGAAGATGGAATCTGGGAGAAAACAACAGTATTGGTGTCCACAGGTAGAGCAGTGAGAAAAAGGGAGAAGGCAGAAGCAGGAAGGCATGAAGATTTTTCTCGTGTCAAGGTTTGTTTTAAAATCAGAATCAGTGTTCTGACAGTGTTTATTCGACATCAGGAAATTATGATATATTATGGAGCTGTATGTTATCCTCATGTTTGCATTCTGTATCATTCAGTAAGGGATATGGTGTGTGCATCTGTTCCAAGGTCAAGTACAGCGTATGTGTGAAAAATCTAAGCTTTGTCTTCCTCAGGGTGCTTCCTAAGACCAGTTACAAGAGGCATTTAGAGTTAACTTCCCAAGAAAAAGTGCAGTATTAAAAAAAAAAGTAAAAATCACAACCTGGATTTTAGCATGAACTTCCTCGAGCATTGGTTTGGAAGTGTACCTACTAACATTACTGGCATATTTTCTTCTATTCCATATAAACATTCTTGGGATGTTGAAAGCTTAGACTGCCAAACTTTGGAGAGGTTTACTTGAGAGTGTACTCAATTCAAACGATGAGAGTGGTCCATTTATTTTCTGACCTATTTATAGCCATTAAACAAACCGTGGCAAATGGTTCTGCTTTGCTTAATTCACTGTATTTGGTGGAAGATTAAAAGCATTGAAAATACATTGCTGAGAATAGGTGTGTTTGTTTCTGATACCCTGCAAATCTCTGTATACCACAGAACCGTATTTTTTAAAACAAAAGAACTTCATTCTGCAAGACACAGAATTGAATGTAAACTACCAATCTTAATACTTAAGGTGTTTATTAGATAACTATTTTGGCAGACCAAATATGGGGGAGATTTGGTTATTTCTACTGTGAGCTATATATGATCCTGCTTATAAATCTCCAAAAATGATGTAAACATGAAAAAATGTAATTTAAGTTCTGGTTAATTTTAATGGTAAGAACAACCAATTTTGAGGGGTTTATGACTGTGTTTTGTTTTCCAGGTGTTCTTAACATATTGAAAGAGTCGATGCATTTTTCCGTAACAGAATATTTTTATATTCCCTGTGTTCCAAAGCTGCTAACTGAAATTCTGTTTCTGCTTCTCAGGTTGTTTTTGAAGTGATTACTTCAGGTCACTCAGGATATGTGGCTATTGATGAAGTGAAAGTTTTAGGACATCCATGCAGTAAGTACCTATCTTGTATTGTAAAACTAGACCCCCTAAAATGAATGTGCCATTATGCTTCAATAAATGTGGAACAAAAGATAGGGAAAACGTCAGAAAACAATGTCACTGCTATAAATATAGGCCAAGTATATATAAAGTGTTGCTAAAACAGCATCATTGCACCTTATTGGCTTTAAAGACATTTCTCTTATGTGCACCTTGTGTACAGCACTTAGCATGAGTCCCAAACCCAAAATGGGCCATATGGTAACTCCTTTAGAACAAAATCATCAAGTCGTCATGATTCTGTGATTCTAATATTTGTTGATGAGTTTTCTGTCTGGATGAAAAACTCAGTGCAGCCACAAGTTGAAACATTTGTGAGAGCAGATGAACAACACAACAGCTGACTATATATAATTATTTTTTCCAAGGTTTAGAAGGAAGAAAACAGCTGTCTGAAGGTTGAGGCTTTGCTAAGCAAGGTTGTTTAGGGTACTTCTCAAGGTTCATGTCTCAGTTTCTACACTGTTTTACTTCTTTATGTTTCAGTTATGTTTCTTTATCCCATTATTAAGCATATGTAATACTTAATTATCCTGAATTGACTAAACAAACCTTGTAAATAAAGCTTTAATGTCATAATCCATACACAATTGAATAGACTACTTAACTAAATCATTACTTCACATATATGCTGTTTAAGATCTTACCTACTATCTAAAGACTACAATCTTAAGATAGTAAGTTGTAATGTTACTGACTACATGACTTACTGGGGAAGAAGACACCAACTTCTGTGTGGTTGTTCCTTTTATACCATATTGTGCTTGCATACGTTTGTTGTGGCTTTTAAGTAAGAGCTGTGATTCCAAATCAAAGCTGCTCTATCAGTTAGTACCGAAGCACCTCATAAAAATGGTTTTAGTGTTAATGGCAAGAAGACACACACACTTCTTCAAATACAGAGACAGTTATGCAGAATCAGCAGCTGTTATTTCTGAATCACTAATTTCTAATAAACACAGCAGGCTGTCATGTTGTTAGAAAGTATAGGTGCTTCTGCATTTTGAATTTATATCCTTGGTTAAGGTAGGAGAAGTCTGAAGCAGCATTTTAGCAGCTTACTAATTTTTTTATACAGATTCTGAGAGGTTTGATCTACGCATTTGTACCACTCAATTCTCAAAACCTGCAAATAGCTCTTGTTAATGTGGAGACTGAGTTATAGCCCATAGCATGTAGAGTTCTGACATAACAGTGTTGAAATGCAAAAGCTTTAATGAAAAGTTCTTTGATGAAGTAATTAAAATGTTAGAAATTAAGACATCAAACAAGTTAAATTGTTTAAAGAAAATTGAAAAAGTGTGAAAATTGAAGTAAAACTACTCTGTCTAAAACTTTGTAAAGCTCATAATGATATTCTTTCCGTATATTCCCAGAAAAAATAGTTCTGGAATGATTAACTCTTTAAGCAAAAATTGAAATGAGAAAAGTATTTGATAGGCAGTTGCCTGGGTAGTGCAAACAAAGACCAAGCAGAAGACAGATTTAGGCAGGTAGAAAGGAAAGGGATGGGGTGTGGTAGATGGGTAGGGTCTTTTTGTGCGTGTGTGTGTGTGTTTGTTTTTAAAACCCAATGCTCTTCTCCACTTAGGCCATACCTGGTAATTCAGAAAAGTTAGTTTTCTAGAGTTTAAGAAGACTAAGGAAAAAGTAAAATTGAGTGTGGTAAAAGCAGATTAAAAAAAAAAAAAAAAGGTGGCTCCTGAGAAATGGGGAACATACTGAAGAATTTTACTGGATAGTCTGACATTAATAGTTTCATACGAAGAAGTGGATAATTTTGGCCTAAAGTCTGTCTGTCCTAATTGGGAAATGTTTTAAGGAAAAAAAAGGCAGTATGTGTATTAAATTTGCTGTAAGGATAGTTATCAAAATATTTTATCCCATATTTAGATATTAATTGGAGCTATTTTATTCCATCTCCTCCTACTTATGCTGTCTGGCACTGGATATTCAGCAACTTTTTCTTGACGCTAGCTATTTATAAATTCCTTTAAAACACAACTTGTCTCAGTAATAAGGCTTTTTTAAGAAAATATGATCAACACTTTAAATGGTTGTAA
The DNA here is from genome assembly GCA_013397795.1 of Orthonyx spaldingii. Taxonomy (NCBI): domain Eukaryota; kingdom Metazoa; phylum Chordata; class Aves; order Passeriformes; family Orthonychidae; genus Orthonyx; species Orthonyx spaldingii. Next base: position 428,295 of record VZTJ01002692.1, on the reverse strand, counting down.
TGCTCTGCTAGAAAACAGATGTTCAGTTCGCCAGTCTACTGCTAGTACTAAGATTTTCGTGTTGAAAAGCAGTGTTCAAAGCCTGGCTTAATCTGTTAGCATAGACAATGCAAGAAGTCTGCCTGGCTGCAGTAGGATTTTAATAGGTTGGGGAATACTGTGTTTTAAAGGATAGGTTTATGTATCAAATATCTATGTTTTTCTGTATTATGTGGTTGACTCTTTCTAGTAAAACAAAAATACACTATTTTTTCTCCTTCAGTGGATATAGTTCTTGTTTGAATATCAGTTTCATTCATCAGGTTACTTGTAGATATATTGCTTTAATTTTTACTGGAATTGTTTCCTCTTTCTAAATGAAAAATAAGCATTGATATGGAGAATATGTGTTGTGTTTTGGGTTTTTTCCTGCAGTGTTGTTGAAAAGAGCTATGTTTAAAGAATACAGCTGTAGTTGATGAGGAGTGTTATGTTAGTATTTTAGTTATTTGGTGGGCTATATTTCTAAAGGAACTCTTCTATAGACACTCTACTTGGTTAACAAGAAAAACCTGTGCCCCTGATAACATCACAACTTCTTACTCACTTGTCTAGTTGGTAGTGTAAGCATTTAATAGGTTTGTCTTTAAAACATTATTAGTTTCCAATATGATCTTTTTTAATAGATTATTATTACAAGAGGGATGCTGAGCTAAGGTAATTTACACAGCAGGAACAAATGAACAGCACCCTTCTGTTCCATTCTTTCCCAGGCATGGAAGTAAACCAGCCTAGAATTTAATACGTAGTCAGTGACTTGAACCTTTTAAAACAGAACTGTTTCATTTACTTGGTATATTTTTTATAGCCGGTACTTTGATCTTGCATAACTTCAATATTCTTATCTTTTCCAACAGCAAAAACTCCCCATTTCTTGCGTCTTCAGAGTGTGGAAGTCAATGCAGGACAGTTTGCTACTTTTCAATGCACTGCCAATGGTGCAACAGATTCAGGTGACAGACTCTGGTTACAGGTAATTTCTTTTTTTCCTAGTGCACTGAGATCTGGAGAGAGGAGAGACTCTGAAAGGAATCTAAAATGTGAAAAATGATAGGGCTGTCCATTTCATCAATATTAGATCTTATAGTGCCTTTGAACTGCTGCATGGTGGATATTCTGTTGTAGAAAATGCTAGTGGAAGATTTTCCTCCCTTGTTTCAGTGGAATGCCTTACTAAAAATAAAGGTACTGTTTTCCTTGCATGTGGCAATCATGAGTAAAGGCTAAATCCCTAAGGAAGAACACATGACTTTCTTATAATGGCTGTGCTGGCTAACTGCAATGCTATGCATAATGATTTACTTGGCTTACCTCTATCTCTGTTTCCTATTTTCAACTAAAATTGCATTATTACAGTTTAAATGTAGAGAAGACCTGTATGACAGTCAAATCTGACTGTATTGTTCTGTATTACAAAGCTAGAGAATCGTACTTATATTCATGGAGTCCATTACTTTTTACTTAATCAGTAATTTAGCTTTTAGATGGACATCAGATCTTGATGTAAAGTCTGCCTCCTACTCATTTTCTTTCAGTAAAGACAATATTCCCTTATTCATATGTGTAGCCTGGTAGCAAAAACATACCTTTCTCTTGTTGTCTTTTAATAATGGGGGTGCAAGTTTAACTGACTTCATGCTGCTATTATTACAGTTGTTCTCTACAGCAAACAGCACTCAGTCTTTGGACTTAGAATTAGGAATATACCAGCCTCCAGATCCCAGTGATTTGCATACATTAAAACCAACATGCCAGAAGTGAGACATTGTCTGTGAGAAGGAGGCAAGGACAATTAAAATAAGTGAAACAATGTCTGAGGAGATCAGTCAGATGAAGCTGCAGTGAGTGGAGAAAGAGGGATAGGTGATATTGGCAGTGGTAACAGGTGGAACTTAGAAATTAAATTCTCTATTTTTGCTGTTTAAACAATTCCAGGCTTTTACTATAGTTATCCTTTTCCATTGCATTTGCATTTCCTAAATTATTCATTTAAGTGTGACGGGTTAAACAGCCGAGTAGTTGAAAGAAATCTAACACACAAAAAAATAAGGAAAATCACTTGAAAAGCAAAACCTCATATTTATCTATATATGAATGATGAACTGTTGCATTTGGTTAGAAAGAGCCTGATCAAATACAGTGAAGGCAATGAAAGTCTTGTTTGGTTTTATTTGGGTTTGCATGGGTATTTCCAACCTCTTGCTGATACAAGGCTGATATTTTTCTAGTGCTCCAGCGCCTTAAAGACAATTTTACACTATTGAATTGGTGCAATTAGATCCTGTCTTTCCTAAGCCACCAAGATTTTTTGAAAGAATGATTTTCCTAGTCATGAAAGGGTTTAGCATGTATGGGAAAATAATGAGCTGCTATTTCATCAGTTAGATCCTTTCTGGAACCTTTGACCTTTGTGTAATGCTCTATTGTAAAACTGAAGGTAGAATTCAACATAAGGAAATCCTCATTCCATTCAGTTTTTCCATATGTTTCAGGACAGTATCATTTCACCTTTAATTTTTTTCACAGAATTTAGGACACATATAAATTCTTTACCAGGCTGGAATGTAATTTTTTCATTGTAGAAATTAAATATCCTTCTAGACTTTAAAAACAATTTTATTAACAGCATAGCAATTCCAAAATACCTTGCTGAGCTTAGTTGAGCTGGTTCCTTGTTTATACATGATTATGAGATTTTTTTTCTATATGAAGGATAAGAAAGTAGTGACAGATGGACTTTTAGAGAAATTTTATCTTCGTGCAGGGCCACTGTTTATTTTTTCTGCCTGTACAACTACAGGTCCCTGTGGTAATCAGCCTAAGGTTGTGCAAATTCCAGGTGTGCCTTTGCATAAGAATGTTTTAGAAGTTGACAGGATCTGCTGGATAGTGTGGATTTATTTTTGCACTTGTTTGCCAGCTTCCACAGATGTCTGCTGCAACTTACAGTAAGACTGATCAAACAGCTCCATGTGTGGGATGCTGCAAATCGAGGCTGTGAGATAACAGTTCCCTACAGGATCAGCTGTATTTTAGCGCACTGGGTCATTACTGGGTAACAGATCCCCAGCTCTTGCAGTTCTCCATTCATCACCTGACTGTCTGGTTTCCTGGTGTGATGCTGAGGAATTTTGTATATGCCTTTGTATGACATCTCATGACACTGCTGCAGGACTATGAGTACAATGCAGCTATCAGTAACAGCTGCCAGAAAACATGGTGTTTTCTACATCATATGACTGGTTAAATGGACATTAAAGATCCTGTCATTCCCAGTAGCACTAAACCTAATATTCAACTACAAAATATCTTCATAAAAGATGTTTTTATATACATTAGAGCCAGAATAAAGGGAACACCATTCTCTGGGAACATTTATGATAGCACTCAGATAGAAGGGATTCAGGTTTTAGTGGTGCTGCAAACAAATCAGGCAATCTCTGTGATATGCCTAGTTTGTTCACCAGTAAGACTAAGCCTTTTCTACTATCCTTTTGGTGGTTTATTTCATTACACCTATAAAACCTTAAGGGCAAATTATAGTAAATAAATAAAGAAATACAGTTGAGTGATATTATCTGGGGTTTTTCAGGATTTCTGCCATGTAAGTCATATCAGGAGGCCTAATCTGTTTGGATTTGACAATTTCAGAATACTTTGAGATAATTTGCTCCCAAATGATTTCCAGTACCTGTCATTTTTTTTTTTTTTCAGATTCTCATTGTTAGTCTGAAGTACAGGTAAATTGCCAGGATGAAATGACAAACACACTGAATTCAGTGACATTTCTGCAGTTTCCAGTAGTGGCAGGATATCACTACTGTACTTCTGTCTCTTTTATTTAGTACCTCTGCTTCTATGCAGCAGACTTAAAGTTTAGAGGTGCATATTTATCTGGTGAACAAATTCTTTACTTCTTACAGCCTGCTACACTGTGAGGGCTATATGTTCTTTAAAACAAATGAATAGTTGTAAGTTGGTTCATTATTTAAGTCTCCATGTCTTTCCTGAGTACTTGTTGGAAAAAGCATAGATATTCCTAGTATAATAATGCTCAGACCTTGAAGCAGTCCTAAGTGAAATCCATAAATCATATTTTACTTCCCTCACTTCTTTTTTTTTTTTTTTCCTCTTGTCAAGTCTTTCCCACCCTTATTCCCTATGAAACATGAAGTCTGTTAATTTATGGAGTATTGTAGAACTTTTTGCAATTGAAAGGGCCTTGAGGGAATCACAATTCATATGTTAGCTGCCCAGATTAGACCACTGAGGCATGAAATCTGTTTCATGATCCTGTGATCAGTATTTACTCTTTCGGGAAAGGCAAGACAGAAAGCTGTTTACCTATTGCATGGTGCAGAAAAACATTCTTCCTCATTCTACAAGGCAGCCATACTCCCTAGTTCATGAGCTATGATCACAAGCTTGTCAGGTCATCTCTCAACAAGTTGTGAGTATTTTCAGTGATACCATTTCAGGTTGAATTCAAATGAAAGGACTCAAGAATACAACACAGTATCATACTAGTTTGTTTTTGTCATTGTAATTGTAGTGAGTGTCTGGTTAATAAGGTCATTGGTTAGATTGTATGTTTATGAATTCACGTCTCCACTAGCTTATGTTCTAAATGTAAACATACCTTAAAAATAAATCTGACTGTCTATAATTAACAGATGTGTCCAATCTGCTTACATTTTCTTTTTCATAACTGTGAACAACACAGGTTATTGCCCATATGGGATTACTCTATCTCTCCTATTGAATGGTTGAGCAAAAATGTCATTCCTGTGCTCCTTCCTGTGCTCCTACTGTTGGAAAGAAATGAACAGGTGGAACACAGAACAGTTAATGGGCAAATCAAAGCAGCTGAGACAATGTGTTCTGAAAAGCCTGTTAGTATTCAGTCAATTGGTACAGGAAACACAAATCTGTATTATAGGAGAGAGAGGGTAGAATTCATTTTTGGAAGTAACCTGCTTTTGGTGCAGCATATTGGCTGCAAAGAATTGGCTTGGTTTTTCTTAGTTCCTCAGGCCTGTCTCCCTCTCTTCATTCTCCCATCCTCATCTGCTGCTTCTCCTTATTTGCAATGGGTTTGTTCAGTTGCCTCTGTGTGCTGCTTGTTCTTAGAATGACCTACAGTGTGATTTCCAGGAAATCGCTGTCAAATCATACCCAAGTATAATGAAATTCCATTTTAATATCAGACACAATCTTTTGATATTGCAATTGCATTTTTCAGACAAGTGCTTTGACTCAATGTGAGTAGCCTTCCTTGAGAGAGGTTCCTCAAACAGTGGAAAGGTGTAGCGGATGAAAAAGAGAGGTCATCACTTCACCGCAGTAATTTATTTTTCCTGGCTTTATTCTGAAACATGGTTGAAATGTAAATAGTTACTTTAAAATGTAGTTCTCAAACACATAATTTTTATTGCAGAAATGGAGAACTAAAAGCAGAAATTTGTTGAAGGGGAGCAGATAACAATAGGATCTCAGGATATGTCTGACAGCTGCAGTAAGCAGCATCATCAGATTTACCAGTAGCAAGAGACTAATGGATATTTTTTGATAGAAGGGGAGAGGGTGAAATCTTTCATACCTTGCCTTATGCATGCAGAATGTGTTGTACTACTTCATTTGCAGACAAGAAACTAAGAACAGTATCACTTTAATGGCCAATCTCTACCTTATAGTTTATTTCCGGGATTTTCCTGGATATTTCCTTCTTGTCTTTTCCTGAAAGCTGTCTTTCACCTTATTCAGTGTAATTTTTTTGTATCTTCAGTAATCTTTTGCTGAAGGTGTGACACTATGAAAGATTTTATTCATCTATATACAAAACTACCTGTATGCATTATTTATTATTTTTTCAAAGGAAGAGATATAGTCCTGTGTCAGAGCGAGTTCTGGAAAGCAAATTGTTTTCCTCAGGAATACACACATACCCAAATGAGAGATATCAAAAACATCCTTGTAAGAATGTAGAACCAGTCCAATGACTCTTGGCAGATGATGAAAATAAAATATATTTATAGGATATACAAAATAGTTTGTGTGTGTGTGCATGTGCTTGTTTATGTAACTTGCATAAAGTATCCCAGAATGTGAACAAAGTTCTGGACTTTCATAAGAATTTTTTATTGTGCTGTAAACTCTCTGAGACTTTCACATAATTATCATTTTTGTTGCCAAGTTCTGAAGCACTTGAGGGAAATAATGTTTCAACCATTTTTGAGTACTAAGATTGTGAAGCAGTACTTTAAATGTTAAAATGAAATCGTATACATGTGTAACTATTTGGTAACACAAACAGGTGGAACTATTAAACTGTACAATGAGGCTTAAATATGTTCTTTTGAACATCAAAGTATTTGGTGTTTGATGAGTAGGTGCATTTGTGTACTACAGGAGTGCACAACATCATTTTTCCTCCTGCTCATCAATAGCTGTCTTCCAAGGTTGGTCAAACCACCTTGTGCACTGCAAATTTTCTAGAGTCCATTGCCTTGAGAAGAGCTGTAATGACATCAGTCAGCTAAAGATTTTACCAAGATTGTGTGCATCCTGATGTTTTTTTTGTAGATAACCTGAGATAGTTTTACTGTTAGAAGAGCATTTAATGTCCTATAGGAAGGGACTCAACACATTACTGCATAGATGAAAGTTAAACTTTTTTTTTTTTTTTTTTTTAATTCTGGTGAATATTTAATATTATTTCCAGGTTTTGGAATGTTAATTTCTCTATGTCCCCCTCTCCATTCATGTATATATTTAGTGCTTCTTTTGCAGTATATATTGTGTATTTTAAATTAATTTTCATGAATCAGTTTTAGTTGTTTGTCAGTAATTGCACAGTGATCATACTATAAGGCAGAAAAATGTCCGTGAAGAACAGAGTGTAGGAGGCTTGTGATATGTCTTGTGTTTGTGTGAGCCAGTGTCTAAGGAGCTGTGATCTTTAGTGAAACCTTTTCCTTCATTATCTGCCTTACACATGAATCATCTGATGCCTATAATACCTTTTGTAGATGGGCTTACTGATTTTATTCTTGTCTGAATATAGATTTGATTAATGCTTCTCTGATGCTAAGATTTCTCTTATGATAGCTTCAATTATTAGTGATACCAGAAGCTAGGAGAAATTAATTAACTGTGGACTGTTAGTGATAAATCCCAGGGAACATGTGCAAGAAGCAAAATGTCATCTTGAAATCAATCTATCTGTGAAGTGTTTTGACTTCGGTGAGGTTTTGGAGCTGGCAGAAACCTTTGAGTCCAGTGATTTTATTAGTAAAGTGTGTGCAGCTGAATGGGTTTGGAGTGTGGTGGAAATGTACATTAAAGGTGACTTTCCCCCTTGAACGCCAAGTTCCCTGTTGTAGGTTAGCTTCAGCAACACTAAGTGGTACAGCAGGCACTGTGTACTCCTCTCACTCTCAGACTATGAGCAGTGAAAGGCACAGCTGAAAAAACTCAGATGCCTGGTAGTGCAGTAGCTACTCTAAATCTACTTGTATGAGATGGTAACAGTGGAGCCAGAAATAAGCCTTATATTCTCCCGTGGAGAAACACTGAAGAAGCCTGGCCAGCAAAGCTGCTCTACAGGTAAAGCCTCCCAATCCACCCAGACTACGATGCCTGGTGCAGAAAAGCTAAATGTTGGTAACCATGAAGAAATGTCGGTGAATTTTGTTATTAATACTAAAATAATTCAGATGGGGATAGGTGGAAGAATAAATGTCACTTCTATCCTCATGTACCAGCAGCATCATTCCTAAATGGCGTGGAAGTTAGTGTTATTCAGAATAGCTGAATTCTGGTGAAAATACCTGACTGAAGCAGCTGTGAAGTTTTATGTTACGACATTACTCAAACCCCTTAAAGCAGAAACTCTTCAGGTCAATAAGCACAACAGACCATGTTGGTAGTGATGCCAAAAAAGAAACTTCAGTGGATGTAAGCAAATTTGATTATTTTATTAAAAAATCTGAAACACTAAGCAACCCTTGATGCAGTAGGGAAAAAAAAGTACTGTAGATAGAGGGAAGATATGCTTATCTCTGTAGTGGTGCTGGTCATCCATTAGGTTGCAAGCAGTGATAATGGACATTGTCCTCCAAAGGCCTTCATCACCTGTCTAGCAGAGGTGGAGTCTGCTCTGCCAAGAGTGTGCTTGTGACACTGAAATACGCATTTGGGATCCAACTAGTATACCCAACTGTTCCTGCTTATGAAGGCAGTGTGGGGTCTGAAAACTTATAATAGAGGCATTAAAGTTTCTGTCTTGAAAAAGCCTTCTTACCACTAAAACATTGATCCTCGTCTGCTGTCTCTTTGGTAATCTCCTGTGTCCAAAAGAGATTTGAGAGAAAAAGTAAATCTGAAACATTCATGAACTGTAGAAGTTTTGCTTTTAGAGGTACACTGTAAACTCTGCTAAATCCACTGGGACCTTCATTATGGACAACAGTGCAAAACCTTAAGAGACTTGGAGAAAGCTTGGCAAAGTTTGTTTGCAAGTAACCTGAACAATTAGTGGATTCTGATCATCCACATTTGCTGAAGTTGCATGTTATATCTATAAAGACTGTCAGAAGTACCATGCAAGAGAGCCATTATTTTTGTATTACAAGGCTGATATAAAAGTTGAACTCTCAACAAAATACTTGTGTTAACAGGTAGTAGTTCTTGTTTCTTCTTCCTTTTCTCCTTGTTTTAGATCTATATCTCAAGTATTCAGAAGCTAACAAATAGTACTGAATTGACTACATACATTGATTTGCAGAAAATTTATTTATCTGCAGACAATTATGGACGTAAGTCAGAGGGAATACATACAAACCTATCCCTTCCTCCATCCCCATATAGATTCTCATTTGATGAAGTGACCCATAAGAAATGTTGTTCTGGGATTACCTTTATCAGTCAAACCTTTTTGAAAATCTTGTCTGATTTTAAAAATGAAGCAACCCAGGAAGTGTTCACTTTTCAAGAAACTCAGTGTCATATGTTAGTCTTCCAGTTATTCTGAAGTATTAAATAATAAAATGGTGATTAGCAGACCTAAGATAATGAAACAGTTGACCTGTGCCACAGGGGGCTGGTTAAATTCACTTTTCCAGTATGTTGGCCTGCTTCTGGACCCTGAAGACTGCCTTGGTATGAAGCACTGTTCAGCAGCAGTAGAATCACTTAAGGACACATAAGAATTAGGGAACTGATGAAATAAATTCAATAAACTCTCTGTGTTATGTTGGACCTTTGGGAGGAAGGAACAATGACCTTTACCAATACTGTAGGTAAAATGTGCATACTTACTGCAGGAAGGTGTCTTGTTCAAATTGGAGTTGAGGAGAGACTTTTTTTTTCTTTCCTTTTTTCTTCTTTTTTTCTTTCTTTTTTTTT
>VZTJ01002692.1:337727-418808 GCA_013397795.1 Orthonyx spaldingii | reverse complement strand
TTTTTTTTTTTTTTTTTTTAACAATAAGGCCTGTTAAAGCTGTTCTGAGGCAAGGAGGACCAAAGTAAAGTTTAAATTAAACCCAAAGAGAAGATTATGGGAAGGAAACAGACCACTGGGGGAGGTGAGTGTTGGGGGTGGGAGCTAGTAAACTGTGACTTAATTACTGGGACTGGCTCAGTAATGAAGACTGAAACACCTTCAGCCAAACCCCTCTACATCAGCTTCCCTGTTACATGAACCAACTTGTGCCTCCCTTACTACTGATTATTACTGCTATGGTTGTCTTTATTCACAAATTGCACTATCACTATTGAGAGGTTTATTACCGCTTTCTTTTCTGCCTCTCTTCTCGCCATTCATTCCTCCCATTTGGAAGAATCTTTTCAGGAGGCAGTAGCTGAGCCCTTAATGATTTGTCATCATCAAATCTATGTGTGTTTCTTTCTTGGCTGCTTCTTCCTTACCTGCTTTGTAGGACGCAGTATTGCTTTGTCTCTGCCTGCTATTCTGCTTCTTTTAAACTTTGGAAGAGACTTGAGGCTGGCCCCAGAACTTGCATGTTGCAGTTTCTTCTTCCCATGCTGCCTTTCTTCCCAAGGTTAACACTTTTGCAGTGAGGAGAATGTGGGACATGAGTGCATTGGTTTTTCAGTCTCCTGTTATGTAGTTGCATAGAAAAGGCAGACTAAGACCTGCATTACTATGCTTTGGATGGTGTGTACCAATGAAAATCAAGCTAATGAACTCTACTTTCTCACTTTCTCCTCATCACTTTGCTCCTTCCTAATCCCTCCATAAACCTGGTATATGCAGAATGCCAAGCCTCAGAGTATTTAAAATCCTATGTCTGTTGTCTTCAGTTTTTAGCAAGGTGTTCATCCTAGCTCTGGGACTTTTAAACACAAATAGAAGGGTGATGAGAAGTACTAAGTGTTGCATACTTCAAAGAATTAAAATACAGTATTAGAGTAAGTGACTTTTTAGGTAGGGCTGTGAGTTCAACAAAATGCTTAGTAGATACATGGATCATTGCCATAATTTCTATCCAAAGTATTAAACTCCCTGTTCCTGGTACTTTGTTTTCTCCAGATGTTTCTGAGGCTGTAGTTTCCTACAACTCATTTTGTATTCTATTCTGTGCTATTAAAAATGAACAGAAAGAAGATTTGGAATTTTACATATTTTGTGAGCACTGACAAATTGTTAGAGGATATAAACTCCTTAGCTGCTCTGGAATATAATGTAAAAATAAAAAAATAGATGGAACAGGGGTTTGGTTTTTGGGTTGATTTTTTTTTTTTCCTTTTAAAGTGTCTATAGAATGATAACATTTTCTCCTGTCAGAATGGTACAAAACAATTTCAGTATATCAGTACAGAGTAACTGCTTTGGTTAAATTACACTGAGTTTAATAACTTCCAAAAATGCATTGTCTTTGTTTACTTTCTGTGTTTGTAACTGTGTCTTCAAATAGATGTCAGTGCTTAATATTTGATAATGTGACTACTTGATGTGTAACTGAAATAATATTTTACAATATTACCTGACAGCTCCAGCCAGTATTTAGTCATAATAAACAGGGATTTCTGGAGAGCTGTGTGATTTGAAGAAAAGGCTCAGTTATCAAACATTAAAATACTGAAAGAAGAAACCTTTCTTGAAAGGTAAAATAATAACAGTTTGCTTGAATGCCCATTAGTCACACGTGCAGAGTGCAATTCTGTCTCATAGCAGAATAATTCCAAATAGGACAATAATAATCTTTTTCCAGCATGGCCTTATTACTTGAATGAAATATACTTGTTAACTTACACAGATGGAATAAAAACAGGATAATCATAGGATGTGTGATGGCTCTAGTCTAGACTGACAAATGGTTGTCTTGGTTATGAACACAATTCTAGAAATTCAGAGGTAGAAAAACTGTCTTAGTTACTGGAATTACATGAACTCTGCAAAGCAGTTTTCCTGAGGTATTAATTACTATTTGATTTAGATTATATACATATTTTAAACAAAAATTGCTTCTGGCCTTGCTGGTGTTATTTGAGATCCCACTGGTATAACTCTAATCACAATTTTATAAATGTGCCTATTTGAAAGAGGGATAATGCAAACCTTTATTTTGTTAAATGTATGAAAAGCTGCCTAATCTACCTGTATGGACAGAGGGTGACTGATGTTTCCTTTTAACTCTCTTCATACGAAATTGTTGGTACATGCCTTGAGAGTGATTATTGCAGTGGTAGTGCTGGATGTAACATCCCAGAAGTTCAATGCCTTTGAATTGCTGCTGTGTTTTTGTTAAAAGTATTTCTGAAAGGTTTAATATACAGATTGTTGCTGCTAAATTGCTGTTCATTTAAAAGACTTAGAGTTAGTTCATTGCCTAAAAGAGCTGGTAGGTGTAGTTTAAATAACTATCAACCTATTTCTTTTCATTCTAACTTGCCTAAAATGGAAAAATAATGTGCATTTTAAAGTGCTTTAAGTTGTCTGTGTATGCGCTTAATATGCTGGTACTAGGAATATGGGTTTTTCAAGCTGTGTGTATCCTGAAGTTAAATTAAGCTTATTTTTTATATACCTATATATTAAATAACTTGTTGTTTAGCAGAAAATGAATTCTTACAAGTGACTTACCAGTTGCATATTTTCATTAGTTGGCTTAAGTAGCATTTATATATATATGTATTTGGTACTTTTTAAAAGCTTTCTCTGAGCATTTGAAAATGCACAGGTTCCTCAGCAGCCAATGGAATCTGTTATTTTCATTTTTGGATCTCAATATTTATTCTGTGGCCATAGTTCTTGTGTTCTAAGGAGGTGAGGTGGCTCTGCCCTGGGGATGTGACCTTTGTAGTCCAAGCAGGTCTAACATTAAATGGTTATGGCAGCTTCCTCTTTCCAAAGAATGAAGTGTCCTGTTCACACACTTCTCCAAGTCCCAGAGGCAGGAAAAGCTAACAGCCCTAATCAGTAGTAAAGCCTCAGACTTCTGTGTGACAAATCAGGGCTAAAGTAAAGAAAGTTAAAAGAACCATATTTATTTTTGAATTGTATTTAAACAAAAAAAAAAAAAGCCCCACCCAGAAAACAGGATACTACAAATTTGCTCCAACAACCAGTTCTAATAGGTCTTAATACCAGTACCATAGCGTTGTATTGTCATGAATATCATGAATTCATGAAATCATGAATTTTATCCTCCTTTCTGGAATGGGATTAGTAAATTACGGACTTGTCATTTTTGTGTTTATTTTTCAATAAAATATGATGTATTTTGGAAGACTCAGGCTTTCATGTCAAAAGTGGGAGTTTGCAAGATCTACTGGCAAATTTCAGAATCTCAAAAAACCCTAAGATTAAAGTTTTAATGCCTATTAGCTAATAAAACAGTATATCATAAGCAAACTCTTATTTGTGGGAGTTCACATTGTTGCATTAGTGAGTGATAAAAACTTATTTTTCTGAATGCTACTAAAAATAATTCCTCATAAAGAAATTATAGCAGGATGAGCTAGTATGTTTAATAAACAAATGTTCATTTGATATGTTATTTTTAGCCATCCTAAATGAAATAGCTGTTGGTAGTCAGCACTGAGAGCTTGTAATTTATCATACAGTGAGCTTAAATGGGCCTGTTACATACTGGAAAAGAAGATACCATACCTGGGTAGTTTACTGAAGTCACTGCAGTAAGGCAGGGAGAATAAAATGTGAATCACAAATAAAGGGAGTGAAGCTGGATGTGTGGGTACCGTTAAAACAGAAACGATTCTGTATTCATATATCCAATCATAAATGACATTTTTTTCAGACTAAAAATAGTCTTTTGCCATTTGTCCATTGCTGAAGTAAGAGTTTGGGAGAAGTTGTAGGTGTGGGATTATTTTAAATTTTTTTTTTCTGTGCAGCCTTGTAAATTGTCTTCTTCAATGCCTATAGATTGAACTTTCCTTATACTTGAATTCATTACCTTCATTACTGTTCCTTTATGCTTAGGCTTAAATCATTTAGGCAGCTCTCCTACTCATTCGCTGTCATCCCAAAAGAGAGGGAAAACTTGCTCTCTTGGGCTGTATTTTTTCTTGTGGAATGTAAAGCAATTATGTTTCTTAGTCTTTGTCTGTTCCAGACACTATATTTACCTTGAAAATATTTTTCCCCTAAGAGACTAAAGAAAAAAATTGGGCTTTTTTCTTCTCCTTTGAGTTCTAGTATAAAATGTCATGCTAGTGATTTCTGTGGGATTATTTGAGTTCTAACATATAATTAGGCACTCTACACTCTGCCTCCATGAGTTTGTAGTGTTCAAGAGAAGTCAGTAGAGATAATCTTTATTGATAATAATCTCCCATATATCTTACGGCTTTGTTATAGTAATAATAATAATGGCTTTTTATTCCAGAGCTCTTTCATGAACTTAGAAGCCAGCACTAATAACCTTTTCTCACCTGGATTTTGGTAGAGGGCAAAAATGCTCAAATCCTCTGTGGAGCCAAGTTGAGTTACATGTAAGGCTCCTCTAGGTTTTTCATTTGAGCAAAATGATGTATGCCTCCTGAAATGTGCTTTGGCTTCTCTTTTTTCAGTTAAAATTATTGGTATGTGAATGGATGGCATGTGTCACAAAGCCATCTAAGTCAATTATTTGATCAAACTAAGATTTCCTGTTGTAGAACAGCAGTTAAAACATTCAATATCAGGTGAGATTAGTGTATTTGTGAATCAGTGGAAGGTGAAAAAGGATATGGGACTCAAGTGAAATTGTAATTAATTGTAACTGCTACAGTGCATTGATTAGTTCCAATTTCCTTTCTAAATATACGTAAAAAAGATGGGAAGTATGTAAGTCCTGTGGGGCTGGGTATTGGAGCAGTTCCCTTTAAGGACTGCCGGCAGTTTATGTGAACACCCAGACTGGGAGGTTCAGGATTTCTGCCACTTGGAGGTCTGAGGGGGGAAGTGTGGTAGGAGACAGTTCTCTGTGTGGGGCCAGTGGGGACTGTGTATGCATCACATCGTTCCATGATTCCTCCCTCTTCATGAACTGCAAATTAAGGCAGAAATTACAGTCTTATGGCATTGTCTAGTCCTTCCCTTCATCTCTTTCTCTGTGGGAGCAGCAAGAAATGATTTTTTTTTAGTATTTACACAGTTCTTCAGTTTTATAGCAACTCATAAGAGTTCTAGTAAATTCTGGTTGCAGGTGCGCCACGTGGAAGGGAGGGTGTACCATGCAGGCTGGAGTGCAAAGGAGTTTGTTCACACTCTAAATGAGCTGAGCCAGTTCAGGTACTAGAATTAATCAGTGTGTGGCAGTGTGTTTTTCCCTAAAGAATAACGTACCCTATTTCTGGGCAGGATAAAATAGCCTGCATAAGGCTTTCTGATGTTGAAACTAGGAAAATGGGAAAACTAATATGGGTGGGTGTAATGTAACTACATGGTTTGGGTATATACAGGATCCTTCAAGAGTCTGAAAGTTGCAGTAACTGGCTTATGGTTTGTGATTGATCAGCAATTCTGATTATCAGGATTAATAAGTTACTGTATTAGGTAAGAAATAATGTTGCTTTTAAGAAATATTCATTCTCCAAATCCTAATTAACCCACTGCTCATTTTCTGTTATCTGCAGCCATTCTTGGGAGAAGGATATTACAGTGGCAAAACTAGTAAAAATAGAGTTTTGAAATAGTAGTTTGAAATGTTTCTCTCTAAGTTTAGGTTTTGGTAACTGCCATGCCACATCACAGAAGCTGGCTTATTGGCAGCTGAAACTTTGAGGAATCTTAAGGAGCTGTCAGTTACCTGAAGTAATTCTCAAGTAGTGATTTATGACTGAGTAATATTTAAGGCATGATAGCACATTCTTCTTTGGACATCTTACAAACATTTTGTTTTTCTTTACATAAGCTTTACATCACCCACGTTTTCTTTTGAAAAGGAAGTAACTACCTTACTGTGCATTAGAATCATTATGTATTGTTAATTACATTTCTTCTTTGGTATTAACAGCATGATTAACTTTGACTTGGTTTTGTTATTTATGGATGAGTTTAATTTTGTGTGACTGTTGTTTAAAACTCTTTTGTTATAGCTGGCATTTCAAGGGTACTTCCAACTTAGTGGCAAATAAGATCATAATAAAATGAGATCAGTATTTTCTATATAGGTTTAAATTCTGGTCGACAAACTTCAGGGCAGAAAAACAGACATCACCAGCTATGTTGTTGGTTTATAGAAGTGTAATAGTGCAGGACCCTTGACCTGCTAGAAGCTACTCAAGTCAGAGAAACCCACTAAACATACCTGGTGTCATTATCTAGCATCAGACTGTGTGTGTGCCTTCCCGGAGAGAGTGGTTTTTGTGAAGCACTACTTGGGGTTTTCCAATTTCTATTCATGTTTCGATAGTGGTTGCAGCCTTCAGTTTGTTGAAATACATATTGTTGTATGAAAAGTGCATCTTTCTTGTTTGCTTGATTTAATGTTGTCAGTAGATTTTGGTGGTTGGTTTGATTTTTTTTCATCAAGCTTTCATAATTCAATCGTTACACATTTTCTGTGTGTTTTCGAGTGTTCACAGTGCAAGTATCCTATTTCATGGTCAGGTGGAGCATGAGTACTGATGAGGATTTGAGAGCCAAGTCTCTCTGCCATTATCTTTGTATTAAAGGATGTGGCACATTTTCATCTCTGCCCTTTTCTGTCTTCTCCCCTCCCTTTTTCACTCCTTGCACTCCTCAGCTGTTACAGGACTATTTTCTTGTGCCATACATGTAATATGTTGAATTGACAGCAAGACACTGCACTGAAATAGAAACTGCCCAGTTTCCAGTGTCATGCTGAGGAAAGGAGAGGTGAAGAGAGCTTCAGGTCATTTGCCTGGTAAATCTGTGCCTGGTCTCTTCTACCTGAGTTGCTGATAACCCCTTGTGTGGGTGCTGCTATGAGAACCATCCACTGATGTCTCTGTGCAACTGCATATGTGCAAAATGCATATGGCAAGTAGCAGATGCAGGGAGGGAAGAGAAAGCACAGACTGACTATGCTGGGTTTCATGTTCTTTTGAAGGAAACAAGTTTAAATATTTGTGTAAAACAAACTAGGCAAGTAAATGTTACATTGCTCTTAAATCTTTCTACTAGTTAATCTATAAAGAGTTGAAAGAAGCTGTTACAGATTAATGTTTGCCCACTCATGATGAATGGTTTAACTCACGTGGGAAGGCAGTCAAGTCTCACTCTCACACCTGTAAAAGTAACGTACAGACTTCTGCTTTTATCTTTCCTCTCCTCCTGGGGAGCTTGAGAGGAGTAAAATTGGTTGTCAGTATTTTTTTTTAATATGTCTAATAATATTCTTTATTTTTGTTTCTTTGCCTAGGGTATTTATGTAAGGGATGCACCTTTGAAGGACATAAAAGTGTTCAACGCTCGACGATTTGTAGCTCTTTTTAGTGTGGTAAATGCCACGAAGCGGGATGCTGGCAACTATCGCTGCATGATCCGGACAGAAGGAGGAGTTGGTGTATCCAACTATGCAGAACTGATAGTCAAAGGTACTTCACGATACAAATCAGTATTTCCATGCTCAGTGTATGGAATCAGGGCTTGCAATTGCTAATGCAGTAGAAATGTCACCCATAGCTTGTTAAACTTGGTAAGAGGTTCAGTAAATAGATTTTATTTATGTAAATCTTGAGAGTCTATCCAGCTGTAACAAGGGAATGATAGAAGAAACTAGTGCTAATTAACCAGGTACTTATTGATTGCTGTTTTAAATATTTCCCCAAAATGCACTGTTTAGACCTGTAAGTCTTTACAAGCTTTTATTTAAAGTATGAACATAATAATGGCTACTTGCCTCCTTTGTGGAGATTGTATTCTAAAAATATGCTTACTACAAAATATACAAGATTTACGTTAAAGTGAACACATAAAATACACATATTTCAGCATATGGAGGGATGTTTTTAAAAAATTGAACACATAAAATACACATATTTCAGCATATGGAGGGATGTTTTTAAAAAATTGAACACATAAAATACACATATTTCAGCATATGGAGGGGTGTTTTTAAAGACTTTGGGAAACACTTATATGTAGATAGAATGGGGAATAATCTGTCACCAGTAGAAGAAGATGCAATAAAGCCATAATGAAGACTAACCCATTTTCCAAAAGCAAGAATGTGGTTTTAGTGAATGTGTTGTAGAGAAAATGGAGAGAAACAGGACAAGAGAGGGATGTTGCAAATAACCAGTGCATGAAGATAACAAGACAAAACAAATTGTAGCATGAAAACTTAGATGAGCTATTTGAATGGATGGATGAAAAAAGAAACAAATAGAGTGGGTGAGATGAGAATATAATTATAAGGCATGGTGGAAAAAATGAGGTTATTTTGGTCCAAGCATGAAAAGAAAATAAAGCAGGTGGCCAAAAATAGATAAGTATGAAAGTCAGCAATGAAGGGAAGTGTGGGCTACAACCCCAACAGGAACGATGAAGCATCTTTCAGACCTAACACCAGTGAAAATAAAGAGGAATGAACACTGCCTGAAGGAGGCAGAGGGGAGAGCTGCTGCATCAGTGACAAGAGGTACAGGAAGCCAGAGAAGTTCATTTTTTCTCAGTCTCTTTGATTCAGGGTGTTTTGATTTATTAGTGCTCCTTTTGAGGTGCAACAGATGAAATTATGAAGCATATCATTAAAGCATTTGTGCTTACCCAGATTCTTTCAGAAAATTTGCACCGGGCACTGTGAGCAAGTGGATAGCCTTAGGGTGTAATCCCATTAACTACTTGTAGAGTGGCAAAGTAATTATGGTAATCCCCATTGCCTGTGTTGGAGCTTTTATGAGACCACCAGCAGGTCATTCCTTCTGACCTAAAAAGACCCATTTTAAACGTTGTGCTGTAAAACATTAGATGACTGTACTGAAACAGCAGCATTAGGGGCTAATTAATAAATATGCTTTCTTATTGATGGCATATAATTAAGAAATTGTATTTCCTAATTTTTAGCAGCTTTTTCTGCAATGTCAGGTAGCAGACTTCAAAGATAATTGGTTGATTTCAATGCAGCTGTATATTTTTTTAATCCATCACCATCCATAAATCATGAAGAATGTACATATGCCCACACTGCATGTAATGTTTAGTATACTTGAGAATTGCTGATGGCTTAATAATCGTATGTGTAAAAACAGTGGTGTAATTACTCTCCCTCTTTTTTACAAACAATGAATTTAATTCTCTTCTCATTTATGCTGGTGTAACTAAACTGACTTACGAGGAATTTCCTTGGAATTACATTGCTAATATGACAGAAGAGTCAAACGGAGCATTTGCAAGTTAAAGAGAATCAGTTCTTCACATTTATCGTGCTCTTATTCTGGTTACTGAACCTAAAACTCAAGTTGCAAAAAGTTCTGCACTGGAATAGGGCTTTTTTCCAAACAGGTTTGCTTTTACGTAGAGATGTTTGCACAGTAGAGTGGGTTGCAACTCTGTACAACATTCATTCTGCTTCACTGTAGACATAGTTTCACTAAATAGAAACTTACTCTAAGCAGATTCCAATTACGTTTGTAAAAATCTTCAAGCTTTGTAGTGCTGCTCTGGCATGAAGTTGTGCGGCTCTGGAGATCAGATAGCAAAACTCTTGAAAAGAGCCGAAGGGCTCCTAATTTCAGGTGCTGCAAATCAAGTCTGGAATCACAAAGGAATAGGAATGAAATCTTGAAAATTAAAGACATGTAAGAAACTGCCTGGTGTTCTTACTCTGGTTTTTTTTTTTTTGTCTTTTTTTACCCAAGTGAGCATGCTACAGCAAGGTTTCAGCAGTATGGAGAGGAAAAAAGTTAAATTAAAGAGCTGTCAGTTTTCTTATTAAATAATTGTAAACATGAATATTGTCTAGTTAAGGAGAAAAAGCCTGTCAGTGAACAATTAGTCTGGCCTTTAAAAGGCAGGGGGGGGAAGGGTTTTTTTTGAAAACTTATTTGTGTTAGCTTATATACCTTCTAGAGGATGGTGAAATAAAGTATTGATTGTTCTATTTAAATAAATCCTGAAGGGGAGGTTTTCAATTTACCTGAGTGTTTGTTCTGATAAGAAAGGCTGAAAAGACAAGTGCCTTGTCATTGTGTGTGCTCAAACTGCACACTATCCTCATCTAAGTTTGTCAGAGAATTGGATTGAAATGTCACTTTATCTAATGGGAGACATGAAATTGGCCTTGTCAGATAACCCACTTATTGCAAAAAACATCAGCTCATATCTAATAGATGACATAAAAGTAATCAAACATTGAGCAAAAGGAAAATAGTCAGGTGGAATTGATTAAATGCATTTGGTGAAGTAAATTAGAGTTCTACATACAGTCCCTAGGTTGAAGTTTTCTAATAGTGGGCAGATCCAACACAGATTAGATTTAGGGGAACAGAATGAGCCTGTCTAGCAGACATCAGATTATTACAGAGTTCAGACTGCTTATTGAGTTCAAACAAGGTAAACCTAGGTGTCAGATTGGTTAAAAGGAGTTTGGTTAGGTTTTTAAGCAAGGGCATAGAAAGGTAGCCATCTGTAATGCTGGCAGCTTAAATGTCTGCATTTTCCAAATGGAAAATTTAACACCGGGAACAGAACCAAACCTCTTCAGGGCCTCTAGAAAAAAGAATTTATTCTGGAGGGCAAAGTCATTTTGACATCAAGATGTAGTAAGAAAATATTAATGATTACTTATCTGTGATGCCAGTTGTTCTCATACATTAAATATACACAGGTACTTGGCATCTGTTTTTGCTCTCTCCAACTAACCTTTCATGCTGGATCAATCACTCTGTACCCCTTTTTTTACCAATAGTGCTGGCGTTAGGACTAATTTTTATGGCTGCCTAACAATTCCTATCATGAAGTCCTGCTTTCATATGCTTTTTTTTTTGGCAAACTGACTGAAGACTTGTATTTTTCAGTGTGGGTGTGTGCCTCAGCCTGGAGGTGTTGAGAAAACCTGCAGCTGACAGAGCTGATACAGTTAATCCATCTTAGCAAACTTGCCATAGGAGAGTGCTGAAGACTCTAAACCTTGAAACAGTAATATTTTTTCAGGAGGGTACTAGTTGTGTCAAGAATGTTGTTTTTCTCTTCCTGTGGAAATCTGTTCTCAAATACAGTTTACAAACTACTAAATAAAACCCAACAAGACCTGAGACTTCTTTGAGTTCATCTTTCAAATACCCCCAAAATTCTAGATACAATGTACAGAATTTAATTACAAGCAGGGATCTGAACTCCTCTGTGGCAGGATGGGTCTAGGCACAGGAATCAAGCCCTATGAGCTTACTATTTGCATGCTTTTAGTATACAGTCCTCCACGTTGCTGAATCCTTGTACTTTGAGAGTAAAATGGTGATGGATAACGATGTGGATAGTGAGGAGTGCACAAACAAGAAGCTGCAGACCCAGATGAGGTTGTTCGTGCTGGGCCTGAAAGCAAAGGCAAACTGGGAGGTGTTTTGAAATGAGAGGGACAGTAGGTGAAAATTGGAACTACATAAGCACTAAAAGCTGGGGAGAAGGACCTGGGGATGCTGCTCGACAGGCAGCTGAGCTGGCATGTGTCCAAGTGACCAAGAAGGCCAGTGGCATCCTGGCCTGTATGTGGCCTGCAGGACCAGGGCAGGGATTGTCCCCCTGTACTTGGCACTGGTGAGGCCACACCTTGAGTGCTGTGCCCAGTTCTGGTCCCCTTACTACAAGAAAGACACTGAGGTGCTGGAGTGAGTCCAGAGAAGGGCAAGGAGCTGGTGAAGAGTCCAGAGAGTGAGTCATGTAAAGAGCAGCTGAGGGAGCTGAGGGTGTTTAGCTTGCAGAAAAAGGAGGCTCAGAGAGGACCTTATCACTCTCTACAACTCCCTGACAGGAGGTTGGAGCCAGGTACGAATTGGCCTCTTCTCCCAGGCAACAAGGGACAGGACAAGAGCTCATAGCATCCAGCTTTGCCAGGGAGATTTTGGTTGGACATCAGGAAGAAATTTTTCAATGAAAGGATGGTTAAGCATTGGAGTGGGCTGCCCAGGGAGGTGGTGGGGTCCCCATCCCTGAAAGCATTCACTTAGTGTTATGGTTTAGTTGGCATGGTAGTGTTTGGTCAAAGGTTGGATTTGATTATCTTGGAGGTCTCTTCCAACCTTAATGATTCTATGATTCTGTGACAAAGAGTGGAAGAGAAACATATACACATACATGCATTTGCAAAAAATGAGGAAGTGGATTTTGTCAATTTTCAAGATAGTTGTTCTGAGCTGCTGAGAACAAATGTCTATTTTTGTCTTCTTTTACTCATTTAAATCTTAGAGATTTACATTATCTCCACTGGCATCTCAGTGTGATGCCTTTCCCCTCCCAATTAAAATTTTAAAAGAACTGCAAAGCAAAAGATGTTAAGATGTTGTAGAAAACCTTTGGAAAATGTGTATAATTTAAGTACAAAGCACTTTAAATGAAGAACTTGCAATTTGAAGTGTGTTTTCAATTAATAAAGAAGTGCATAAAAATAGTTTACATTCATGTATGGCTACATTTGTTTTTATCCTCTGTGTAAGAGAAGGGCTGCTCCTTATCATAAAGTCTGTCTTTTTCTCATATTTAATATAAATGATCCATTTATGTAGAGTGACCTGAGAGCACCTGCCTAAAGCTTTCTGTCACCTGCAGACCTCTGGCTTTGTAAGGTAGCCACTGTTTTCTTTCCCTAAGGGCTTGTGCCTATTGTCATTTGTCAGAGAATTCCAGAAGAGGTACATGTCTTTCCAAAGTCCAAAAAGCATAAAGTTTAAAATATGGATCAACTTAACTTCTTTGGTTTTCAGTTAATATTCTGTTTTAAAAATCTACATTTAAAAGAGTTCCACAGTACTGAATAGCTTTGTCTACTTGCTTCAGGAGAGATCTGCAAGGAAGAGTTCTTCTTTAAGCTAAGTCATTGTACTAAATAGCCACTGCTACAAATTTGTTTCTGCTGTCAGTTGAAAATCCTTCCTTGAACATACACAGCTCTGAAATCTGAAGTCTGTTGTACCATTTCATAAAGGCATTAATTTGCATGGTATTTTATTGAGACTACCTCAGTGGACACCAGTAAAACTGCTTTTAGTGAAAGACAGTAGTGCTGCAGTGTGGTACTTATCTGACTAAGTGATTCAAACTCCTCACCATCCTAAAAAAATCTAAATCATTCCATCTAAAGAAAGAATAATAAGACAGAGGAATACATTTCATACTTCAGTTGTGAAATCAGTTCGTTATATTTGGCTATATAGTGTTTGTGTTAGAGAATCTGCTTAATTGAGTCTCATTTTTTAACCAGTCACTTAATATGAGTATCATATTGGTAATGAAAGGTTGATTTTAGGTAGTCTTGATCTCTAGTAAGAAGGTAACTTTTGGTATTAAACTATGTTAATAGTATGAAGCTGCAGTATATGTAGGCTTTGCTGAAGTAATGCAACTTAAATTAACCTTTTTCATTGTGGTCCCAGAGAAATGAAAAACATGCCCTGAGGTATAAAAAGACAATAAAATACTGTCTGTTTCAAGTACTTGTAATATTTAGAATGAATTGGTGTAACCACTAACCTTAGTGACCTAACTCCTGAGTTTGCATCTTGAATGGCACTTCAACAGCTTTTAGTAGCATTTGAAACTTGAAAGTAATTAACTGTTCTTTCAGCATGGCTAAGTAAATGCCTTAGGATGCTCTATAAAAGTTCCATTTCATGTCTTGGTTCACAAAACAGCCTAATGATTTAAATTGATGCTAAATCATTTTGAGTCAAGTCAGAACTATTTCCAGACATACTATCCCTGTGTGAAGCCATAGTTTATACACTTTAGGAAGAATAGTTTCAATAAAACAGCAATATGTTTCAAACTCAACAATGACATCAGTTTGCCATATATTGCCATTGACATAAAACAGTGCTTTCACTGCTGATTTGAAAATCTAAACAATATTCTTTATATCTTGGAATCAACCACAATATATTAGGCTATTTTTATGTCTATTCCAATTAGTAATAATTAATAGCTATCTTTAGAGATGTTCTGGTTTGTTGCCCATTGTATTTTTTTGTTCATGATGGTAGTCATTTAGTTTTGTTAAGATGAAAACACAAAGTGATGACGCCTGTGTCTGCTGGTTTGTAGAGTTGTACTTCAGCAATTGCTAACAGATCGCACAGATCGAAGCTTGCATACAAGTGTACACTGCTAATTAGAAACACTATCTATCTGAGGCTTAGCTGATCTTTAATGTGCTTAGTGCTCTGAGTTACTCTTTCTGTAAATAGCAAAAAGGTAGCATACTGTAGGGTAATTACATGTTTGTTAAAATAGCAATTCTGCTATTTCTCAGGAAATATTGAATGCTTTCCAGAGCTGCTTTCTCCGTTTTGCTTCATTCTTTTATGTTCTTTAACTGTGACTTTGAAGACCATGACAAAATGATGAAATTTGTGATTTCAACTTCTTGTCTGTTTGACTACCTGTATCTCAACACAGAGGGAAGTGGTTAGCAGAAGAAGATAAATCTGAATCTAAAGCTTAGGGAAGACAGATGTCCTGTGTTCATTACATATTCTGTGTAGCCTTAAGAAGGTGGCAGTGTTTGCTGATAGATATGTTGAGAATATTGGATCAAACAGTGCCTTATTACAGTGACTTGATTTCATTCTACTTGAATATATTTAACCATTAGGAAGGCGAATTTTTTTGCAGCTGTGATGCATGAAACAGCAGAGTGATTTGACCAATAGGGAAAAAAAGAATTTGTTTTTTACCTTTAAAAAAAAGATGATGTCCACAAATTATTTCTGCAGTCTAATTTAAAATAAGATGTCCATCACATAGTAAATAAAAGTGGGTTTAAAATTTTGGTCGCTTTTGAAATCTTTAGAATCCAAACTATCAGGATAGTTGCTGATAGATGCATGCTTGCTCTGTGATACAGAGTACTATTTATGTGTCGTAGTTAGTGAAAATAGCCATTACATGAAGTAGAAACAGACCTCTAGTAACAACTCAAGAAATCTCCCAGCTTTCATTTAGAAGCTCTTTAATTTTAACCATAGTATAGGACTTGAAAAATAACTGTGCTTTGCTTACACAGAAGTCTGAAAATATGAAGACTGAGTAGTTAAGTACATGAAAAATAATTAATAAAAAATTAATTTTGTTTTTGAGCAGAAGTTCCTGTTCTGATTATGTGTAAGGATAGGCTACAACATAAACTTTAGTCTAAAAATGTTAGTTCTGAGTAAGATTAATATTAATATCCAGTAAGAACTGTATTTGTATGAGAAAACCTGAGATTATCTTTCTTTTTAAATTGAAAGTTGACATGGAATATCTAGTGAATAGAATGCCATTTGCACCTGATTTGAAGTTATGTGGTATAAACCAAAAGCTTCAGGTTAAAATCTCCAAGTGCATAAGGAAATGAATCTGAATATTGCAGTTTAATGAAAATAAGTCAGTCTGTAGCGGTGATTTCTTCATATCCATATTTTTATGCAGTCTTCAGCTCTAATGTAGTACAAAACCCATTGCTTATTTGAATGTTGTAGAAGCAGAAGAAATGCAAGTGTAATCATAGCTTATTGTAACTTACTGTTTTTCAGAGCCACCAGTTCCCATTGCTCCACCTCAGCTGTCCTCAGTTGGTGCAACTTACCTGTGGATACAGCTGAATGCCAATTCCATCAATGGGGATGGACCCATTATCCAAAGGGAAGTTGAGTATCGAACTGCAAGTGGAAGCTGGTATGACATACAACCCGTGGACTCCACAAGCTATAAGATTGGGCACCTGGACCCTGACACTGAATATGAAATCAGTGTATTACTTACAAGACCAGGTGAAGGAGGAACTGGATCTCCTGGCCCAGCTCTCAAAACAAGAACAAAATGTGCTGGTGAGTACTCCAAGGTGATAGGAAAGTCGTAAGCTTCTTTCTAGGGCTGAAGACATAACTTAATTCACTAGCAGTTTTTACTGTCTGTCTTAAACCAGCAGGTTGTAGGAATTAAGACTGAATGGTTTTAAGTGTAACCTATTAGCATTTTCCAGCTACTGTGACCTTGAAAGCAAACTTCAGTGCCACTGTAGATTGTAGATGAAATCATGACTGTGCATACCTTTTTTTTTTCCAATGTCAGTTATATCAAACTTGTTAATAAAGTGGAAAGCGATCCTGTGTAACAACAAAAGCATTCACTGTTGCGTCTCAATTAGCAGATGAGGTTTAGCAAAGGACTGCTTTCTTAAGTGACTGACAGCATGTCGTTTTACTAAATGAGTGCAATTTTTGGTACATTGTAGCAATCTTGGCTCCTGTTTTGGATATTAAAATTAATAGAGCTGACCTCTGATTGTAATAACATGCAAAGTACACCTATTATACAAAAGCAATTGTACACTAATTTTCAATAAGACTGGCAGTGATATTAGTTAGGGATTTAGCTGCTCAGAAAATAATAGAGGATACTGTGACCTGGATTTTCTTTGGTGATTTGTATTTTCCCCCAATATTTTGAATCATCTTTCTGCTGCTGTAAAGCTGATGGAAGATAGGCAGGAGTGTAGCTAGAGAAAATGGGGGTAACAACTAGTATTAGCTTATTGTTCCTAGCCTTGTAAGGAATGACTTGTTCTTACCTGCCTTTTTAACAAGTTTTTTACATACTTCAATAGAAATAATGATGTATTTCCATTGCATATACTTTTTGTAAAGTCACCTGACCACCTGTCAGTGAGTAAATGTCATTTCAGTTGAATTGAATTGGTGTGATATCAAATACAAAATGAAATACGGCTGCTGTCAGAATCCCACTTATGTTTTGAAGACGCAAACTTTTACTAGTACTAATTCTTTGATGTTACTTTTGGTATTTTTCTTCTTCTCGTTACTGGAAAGAAGTAATTTAATGAAAAGTACCAAAAAACAGTACAGCTAAGTTATAATTTAGTATTTATAAGATTTTCTCTACTAGATTAAGATAACTTCATCTTAGTCAAAGGTGAAGCATAAAAATGAAATATAGTTCTGTTCAGGAGGGTTTCTGGATCACTATGCCCTTCATAATAATGTAAATGTCTGTCTATACAAGGTAAGTGTGTATTTAATACACAAGTATTTCAGTTATTTTAAAATTAAAACAGTTTTTCTCATAGTTTTTTCATCTGCTGATATGATCAGTTAATGCAGTACTGGGTGCTGTGTGAGAGTGTCTGTCCTGTAGGGTTATGGAGTGTGGTGAATTGACACCAGGCAGTAGCCAAGTAGCTGCTCACTCAGTCACCTCTGCCACGGAACAGGGAGAAAATAGAAGACAAAAAGACTTATGGATTGACATGAAGACAGTTTAATAGGTGAAGCAAAATCGCACTTGAAACAAAAGGGAAGTGGGAAATTTCTGTTTCTTATGGGCTCACAGATGTTTATCCACTTCCTGTGAAGTAGTGCCATGGCATACAGACTGGATACCTGATAAGACAAACACTGTAACAATTAACATCCCCCTTTCCTCTGCCTTCCCTTGGGCTTTCATTTCTGACTGTGACATTGTATGATATGGAACATCCCTTTGGTCAGGTGGAGGCACCAGTCCCCACTGTGTCCCCTGCCAGCTTCTTGTCCACTCTCCAGCAAGTCTGGTGTATTTGCTGGAGGAGTGCAGTTGGGAACAAGAAAGCCTCAAGGCTGTGCAAGCACATCTAAAACACTGTTGTGTTACCAACCTTGGATTAGTCACAAATCCAAAATGCAGCACCAAACAGGCTGCTACGAAGGAAATTTAACTCCACTTCAGCCAGATTTAGTAGAGAATGATATCCAGAATTTTAGTTATATTTAAGAATATCATATGCTTTGTTTTTTCTCAGTGGTACATACTGTTGAGTATTAAAACATGCATTCAGTTTCATAAACCACTGTGTACTGGAAGTGTTTTATTACCTAGTAATGCCTTGTAATACATCAAAATTATTTGTGTTTTCATTAAGCTAAACATTAACCTTTTTAAATTAAAAGCAGAAAGTTAAATGACTGAAAAATGTAAATTGAATGATGATATTAAATCTGTCTCTACAAATTGGCTTTTTTATAGCAGAAGACCCTGCTTTGAAGGTGTAGTGGTTATTGGTTAACTGTTAGCAAGTGACATGCTAATAACTGGCCCAAGGGTTTAAAAAGAGATGCTGATAAACTAATGACAGTATAATTAAGCTGGGTAGGAGTAAAATAATGCCAGTCTCCAAAGCATACCATAGAATTAATAAAACAGGAGTCTTTAAGAGAAGAATCATTGCACCTTTTTAATTACTGTGATAATTGCATGCTGCTTGCCTGTTCCCTAGGGGAAGATAGTGAACCACTTGGAGACTTGAAGCAGTATGCTAGGCATTCAATAACCTTAATAGTTCTCCAAAGCATTTGAAATATGTTTTCATTTTAGCAAAATGAGATTTCAGAGGCTTGTAATAGACAAGTCTTGTCTGTAACTTTACTAAATAAAAGCATCTATAATTAGAATGCAAAGAAAAAAATCTCTCCAGACTTGGTTGCATTGCACTCACTGGAGCAGTTGCCACTTTTGAAAGTGCTTTGTTTCCTTTTGATGAAATATAATGTAAATGTAATGTAATGCTCTTCCAGTGTAATTCTCAGGAAGGCCAAAGAATTGCATTCGGGTCTGGATTAGATTTAACCTAGAATGTGGAGTTCAGGTTTGAAGGAGCTTAATGAATTTTGGCCATGGTGAACCACATTTGAGTCAGACTGAGAAAAAAGGGTTTTTCTCATTTTAAAGTGTGAAATGGAGGCCTTCCCAGGTTGTCTGGAATTCAAATCACCTGTTCCTATGTTCAAAGCTCCCTCTCCCCACAACCATCTCGTATGGTGTTGTGAACCTGGAATGCCGAATGCCAGGGATGGGGCATCCACAACTTCTCTGGGTAACCTGTTCCAGTGCCTCACCACCCTCGCAGTAAAGAATTTCTTCCTAATATCTGATCTAAACCTACTTCCAGTTTGAAGCTGTTCCCCCTTGTCCTATCACTATTGTTCCTGATGAGACCCAGTCTGACCCAAAACCAGTAGAACTGTCCATAGTAAAACTAAAGTAGATATGTTGAAGGATTAGTAAGCTAGACTGTGTTTGGTAGTTTCTTCTTATCCATATCAATATTTCTGTGGGTAGAATTATTTTTTTCAGGGCTTTCCAGCATGTTTTGTCTTTGACATGCATTGCATGATAAAAATCTTCATCTGGTCTGTGTCCCTGCACTCTGATGTTGAGACAGTGCCCCAGTTAAAACACACCTGAATAATGCAGAACTTCTAAATGAGCTCCTGCTAATNACTTTTTAATTGTGGGCCTTGTTATTTTTTTTTTTTTTTTTTTTTTTGCTATGGCCCCTCTATTAGGAGACTTTATTTTTAATTTATGTTGTTCGTTGAATCTGCTGGTGAACAGATACATCTTAAAGACGGCTACCTTAGGAAGAAAAGTTAAAATAAAATCCTCCCTCCTGCTAAGGGAGGGGATTGTTAAGGCCCCCTAGGGAAACTTGCTTTCTTTTTCTCATAATTTTTTTTTTCACTGTGACATTTGGCATAATTTCTGAAAATTAGCATATTTTCCTTTACTGAACCAGAAAACTCTATTGGAATTTAAGAAAATAAAAAATATGTAAAAAGACTGCCATGAAAGAACCTTCTGATGAATTATCCCCAAACTGGAGGTTTTTTAACAGTCAGATCTCTACTTCTTTGTGGTAAGACACAATTACTTCCCTGGAGTATTTGCAAAAACAATCACTGTCAATTTAACCAAATTTTCATACAAGGAAATAACAGGAATGTTTTAATTAACATAGTTGATTTTGCTGTCTCTTCTACCCTATCACGTGAGCTTGTCAGGAGGAAAGCTGTTACTCCTAGTATAACTGAGATCCTGAAACACTGCTGTAGGTTTGTTGTAAAACGTCTGGTACTCCTAGAAGGCCTGTTACAATCTGGAAGAACAGAGCAGAGGAACTCTTTAAATCCCCACTCTTGAAAAAGAATAATCTTTATTTTTCTCAGTTTGCTCATTGCTTTGGCTTCAGTTGGTTAATCTTCCAAGGTGTCAAAATTATTTCACTACTTCTGTGCTGCCCACTGGCATTGTGAAAAAAATCTACATGTGTCAAAATACACTGATGGAATGAGTATTCTCTTCCCTCTGATCACTTAAGACCTGCATCGAGTTGCACCAGGCAGAAATATCGCTGGGCAGATGGTACAGGCCAGGAGTTGTCTTGAACCCTGTATGAAAATTCAGTGTGCTTGGGTATGCTGAATTCTACTCAATGCTACCACTTTCCTCCTGCCCCATGACATGGAGCACTGTCCACATCCTACAGGATGAACAGTCTGTATCCCCTTGTGTACAACATTCTGAATAAAAAGTCAATTTTGCAGTTGGTTTTCCCTCTTTTCCACCCTCCCACTGTCTTTTGTTATTAACTCTCTAGTTAGTCTCTCCCTTTTTCAGTGTTCATGCCCTAGCCTGTCTTGAAACTCAGTGGTGCTTACTTCTGATTTCCTTGTCCTTCCCCATTCTATATCACTATTAGAAAAGATGAGTTTCTTCCTAAGAACTTCTCTAGATTGAAATGGAAGCTGCCTTTCCCTCAAGACTTTGATCTTTTGACCTTTTTGTCTCAAGAAAAGGGGAAGGATCTTAGGGTCACTGGGAATTAAGTTATTCCTTCTCGTTGCTGTACCTTAGAGAACTGCCTGTGAAGAGGTTCAGGGTTTATTGAGACATTTAACAAAGTCTTAGCATTGCTTAGTTTTGTGATCATAGGAGAATGTCAACTTGAAGCCATACTGCAGGTTTTTTCCACAGTGCTTTCTCTTAGCAATTTTCTTCAGAAGTTTTAACCAAGGTTTTTGCAGCTGTGTTGTATTAGAGCTAGACCTCAGGTCAGAGACACCTGAACCCTGGGGAGAATGGTTGCAGTTATTGTACCATTTTATTTTCCATGGAAAAGTTCCATGACATTTCTAAAGCCACCATTCCTAACCTGAAACTGTAATAAACTTCAGTAGCAAGTTGCATTGATTTATCAGAACTAGAAGTCCACAGTGAACTTACATTTTATTTATGGTCTTATTGAGAAAGTAAGATCCTACTGTATTGTCCTTTATTCTAATGCCTTTCTGATACACAAACCATTCTCATATAAGGTCACTTTCTCCTAAGGATAAAAGGTAGTTTTGGATTCTCTGCACTGTAGCGGATGAATTGCAGCTTTCAGGTGTGCAGGAGGTAAACGGAAAGATTTTAATAGAATTCCAAGAAAATATTGCGTAGTGAGATGTATGTCCATGTATCTGCATCGCTGGTCACTGGCTTCTGATGGGGAAAACATACCAGAAATGCATCTTCTTGGAAGGGGTCCTTCAGTAAACACAAATTATGTTCAGCATTGCCTAGTATATGAAAGTTCTTTGGCAGCCGCTTGTCTGGAAACAAGTGCCCAGCGTGTTACTTACAGAGATGATTTCTCTGATACTGTGTTACAGAACAGCCTCCCCTTGTGTTTTCAGGAATCTTGGGTTGAAAAAATCCCCAGATAATCCAATTCCACCCATACAAAATCTGTTTAAATGCAGTTCTCTTCCTCATTGCCTCACAGTCTAGAATTTCCCCTTAAAGGGAGTCCTTTAAGTTCCTAGGAAAAAAAAAAGAAAAACACCAAACAAAAAAAGCCAGTGAATGCAACTGCAACAAGTGCCACTCCTATCTTCAAGAAGGACAAAAAGGAAGACCCAGAGAACTACAGTCTGGACAGCCTCATCATAATCCCTGGGAAGATGGTGGAACAACCAATCTTGGAAACCATTTCCAGGCACACAAGGGACAAAAGCACGATCAGGAGTAGTCAGCATGGATTCACAGAGGGGAAGTCATACTTGATGAACCCAAATTCCTTCTGTGTTTAAATGGTTTTGTAGGTGAGGAAAGAGCACCAGAGATACTCAAAAGTTACCTGGACATCATATAAGACGCTGTAGTTGGCACTGGTTGAGCAAAGGTGTTGTAGGGTGAGGGTTGGACCAGATGAACCAGACCCTTCCTACCTCAGGTATTCCATGATTCCAAGTTTCTGTCAAAATCTGGGAAGAGAAGCTGTCACCGTGGTGTCTGTTAAATTCTCCTAGACTCTGCTTTGATAAGCAGGAATGTATCATGATCTTTCCACTGTGTTCCTGTCCTTCCCTGAAGCTGTATAAACAGTGAGGTACAGTATGATGGAAAGACTTTATCACAGACAAAGTTTGAGTTCCACCACATTGTTCTGGATGCTTCTCTAGATTTGTAGTTGCCAGTGATAGTGAAAACAAAACATTTTCTTTTAGAAAATAAACACCATCAGAGTATCTGCCCTTTCATCCCAAGTGTGTCTTTCCTTTGCAGGGGAAATCACAGGTTGGTTCTCCATTCAGTGAATTTTCAGCCTATGAGCACAAAAACTTCTCCTACTATTAACAACCAAGAAAACTGGCATTATATGGAAATTACTGACATCTGCACTTTTGTGTCTCCATTGGTCCCCAAATACATAGTTTTTGGTTGGATAGGGCATCCAGAGATCTCACTTGAGAAACAGAACATTTTCACTCCCCACCACATGAAGGGGAGAGGAAAAAAAAACACAGGAAAACTGCTGCAAATACCTAGGTCTGTTGGCTCTCTTTCTGACACATGCTAAAGTGTAGAAGGAACAATGACACAGTCTAGTGTTGGTAAGGACACAGAGTATGAAACCTGACTGTCAGATTAGTTTGTTTTGAGAAGCTCCATATTACAATAAGGAGAAACATTTGGGATTTTTTTGTGACTGTTACAACTGCGTTAGTATAGGGGTGGAATCAGAGTGTATGTTAAAAGAACTGCCACATCTTTGGTTCTATGAAAAGCAGTCATCTAAAAGGAGACTTATTTCTTCACTTCAATAGATTCCCATTTCAAAACATTTGCAGAGGAAGAAATTAACCTGCTCTTTGAAATAAATGAACCTTCACTAACTTGGAACAAACCTGAGGGGCAAAATTATTAATTTCACATCTGCCAGGTGGAGGGAATGTGAAGAAAACATAATGACCCTTAAGGAAAAGTAGATAATATGATTTCTCCTGTGACATATCTTCATCTGCAGATTTGTTGCAGTCTCTTATTAGTTACAAGGATAAGCTCAAAAACACACGCTCAAACAATTATTGTACTCAACTTCAATTCAGGAAGCATTTCTTGTTATGGAGTGAGAAAAACCCAGCAAGCTGGGAGTGTACTGGTTATAAATAAAAAACTGCTATGTGGGCACCTTTAATAGAAGTGGTAAATTATAAATACTTCTAAATACTTGTTAAAATACAGTGTTAGGGCATTCCTTAGTATTACTCAGTTCTGAACAAATGAAATATAAGCTGTTTCATAGATGCTTTGGATCTCTCTTTTCAGAAGTATATTATTGCTGCAGATTTAAATGAATGCATTGGTACTCAGTTATTAAAAGCAATTGAAAATAATGGGAAAGAACATTCTGTGCCTTTCTAGTGAAGTTCCATGGGTGCCTTGAAATATATCCTTACCAACTTTATGCTGAGCACTTTCTCCCCTCTTCTGAGGCCAGTTTTTGCATTAGCTATTCCAGTTCCCAAATACAGTTATACCATATTGTCTTCCCTTCCTAGGCAAACTTAATTTTTAATTATGCTAGTCCTTTGGCAAAAACATTAGCAACTGAGACAGGAAAGTATGGCTTTTCCTCTGACTTGGTCTTAATCCAAAATCAAGGCAAAATCTTTTATACATTTGAAGTGACCAAAGTATATTGACTTCAGTTTGTGTCTAAAAGAATAACTGATTGTGTGTGCACCAAAGTGGGTATATACAGACAGATAGACACACACATATATCCCCGTCTCTTTTTCCTTGATATGTATGTATGAATGTATCAACCCTATGGCCAAAGGGAATTTAGGCTCTAAAGGGCAGGTTTCTTGCTTTAAAAAAATAGTTGTGTGAACTTCTGAGCCAAGTCTAAAAGCTCCTTTTGTTTTGGGAGTCAGAAAAATAAGATGTCCCTTAGACAAAAGAGGCCTAATTTCTCAAAGATTTGTCTACGAAATGTCACCACCTTGTGAAAATAATCCGATTTTCCCTTATGACAGACCTGCATGTCAGGAGGCAGCACCCGATTAACCACAAATCTGTTGTCAAATGGAGTACTTGATGTTAGACTTCTGCTTGTTTGCCCTGAGCGTCCTGCATGGGGGCACTAGTTTGGCTCTCTCATCTTCTGGAATTAAATTCTGGCAGTACTCTGTCAAATTAGTTTAAATTTTATACGAATCATTTGGATGAAATTTGCCAGTGGTTTTAAAGGGTATTGAAAGATGGAAATGGATGAAGAGACAGGCACACTCCTTGGTTTTAGTATTTTAAGGCTCACTCTTTTGTTTGAGACTGTTAGACCGTGTGCTACCTTGCCCAGCAGCTTTGGCCAGCTTTAATACCACATAACTGCATAATTCTATTGAAGTATCTATGAAGCATGAAACATCCAGGAATGATATAGAAACATGGAGATTCTTCAGGTTTTTAAACCTTTTAGTAGTTTGAGTTTTTTTCAAATTACGAAAAAAGTAGTATCAAAGATTTTTAAAAAGAATGGACTATTAATTTTACCTCACTTCAAAGGACAATGAACAATGACACCACTCACGTACTTCCAGGTTTTTTTCAGTGCTTGGGAGGCATTTTGGCTTTGCAATCCTGTTTGTTTTGCAAGTGTGGAGTCATATGCAGAGTTCAGTCCAACCTCCTAAAGGTTCCCAGGAAGAAAAGCTAGTGCTGAGTTCTGGCTTTTCTGGTATTACTTTTTTCCGTGAAATTCAATTACAGCTTCATAGCCTAGACTGTAGACTATGTGTCAAGTTTGAGACTTGAAGTCAGGGCAGATTCTAACGAAGAAATATCCTGACTTGGGAGAAAAAACATTCTCCCTCTTCAGGGTGCTAGGCTGCTGCAGTGCTATAAATAGGTAATGCTGTCCTACAGTCCAAGGATCTCTCATGGTGAGCAAGTGTGCATCACATTTCTGTTTACAACAAAAACAAAGTTGAGAAAGTTCACAGAGCACTAGACATCAGCTTCTGCAGATGAAAAAAAATAAGTTTTTTGGGTAATCCGTCTAATTGCTGCTGAATGTGTTGCTTAGGCAGCGAGGGGCATTCCCATGAAGCTGAGATTCTTCCAGATTCTTAAGAGGCCAGAAACATATGAGTGAGGAAAGCTGCTCTGTAGTCTCTTTTTTTTATCTTTTCCCCTACTGTGAATCTACATGGCTAAATGAATTCTAGCCCAGGAAATAAAACATTTTACTGGAAAGCATTCAGCAAGGAAATACTAACTTAAATATCTAAGAAAAAATAAGAAATGGGAAATGCTTTGCCTAGCATTATCATGAGGTACTGTATTAAAAGAAAAATAGTGGAGATTAAAATCAAACTACCAGTGAAGTTAATTATTTATGACTCTTGCATTTTAGTATGCCCAATCATTTAAAATAGTTTTAACAATTATGTTTTCAAGTTTTTACTTTTGATGTCTGCATTTAGCTGCCTTTCAATATATACCATCATTTGAGCACCCTTGTCATTATTTAAAATATTAACAACTATCTGTGCATTTAGTTCATGCTTACTCATTCCGTTAAACTTGATCCACTTCCTGGAAGGAGAGAGGAGGGCTTTCTTTTGGGAAAGGCAGAGTTCAGTTTCATTTGTTATTTCATGATTCAGAACTTTCAGAAAGCTCTCTGATGGTATTTTGGTGCTGAAATCTTGCAGTAGAGAATTATGTTTACAGTGGACTGTTAGCTTTTAGAATTATTGTATGGAAAAATGCATGCAAAGCAAAAAGGCAATAATAAGTGTTTACTCTTGACATGCAGAAGTGCCTTTTCATTTCTAAAAATTTATGTTCTTTGGAAACAAAAATCAAATTGTCTGTCAGTTGCTCTTTGTTTTGACTATTTCTGTGGATGTTTTGTTTGCATTTAGCCTAAAAAAATTTTTAAAATTCAGTAATTTTCTTAATTACTGTTGTATAGTGTTGAATTTGAGAGGATGAACCAATGTGTAATTGGCATATTTGGCCAAGTAAATGAAAAAAATAACTTTTAATGACCTGAGCATAATTATAGATGACTTTGGAATGACAACTGGCAAAAATTGTACTATAATTAAATTTCCATTATAAAAGTTTCAGTTTTTTGTCTGACATGTGAGGCTAGATTGTGAAGAGTACTCATTTATATGAGGAAAAATTAGAGAGCTATAATTTATAATTCAGGGTAATCAATGAAAGCATTTCTTTTGTCAAAAAACCTTTCACTGGCAAACAGCATTGCATTGTTAGTTGTTTTAAAAAGAAACTAAAAATCCTTTTGTTATTTTTTTTCACTTACTGTAAAAGGAGATGAAAAATTCTGGTGGTTGAATTGTGCTGTAATTCGCAGTAATATTATGCAGATAGGGCTTCTCAGACTGTTTCTCTTCATTAATCTTTACTTTTGTCTAAGTCTATAACTAAGACTGTTTGTGAAGAAATACGATCTTTTTAAGGCCATCTAGGCAAGATTCTGTTTAAGCTTGGACAGAGTTGTTTCTGATAGGAGAAGTGACAGCGTATTCTCACTTTCAAACTGTTCAGGTATTGACTGAGATGGACTCTTTACTTTCCAGTACTGGAGTCTCAAAGAAAATGAATTAAAACATTATGCGGCTACCCTGTTCACTTCTACATAATCTTTCTAAGGGAGCACCAGCAAAGATTAGTATTTAAAAAGTTTCAGTACCAGATTTTCACAGGCAACAGAACCACTCTCATGTAACAATTAGATAAGTGATTCTTCTTCCATGCATCCATTTGAGCTCTGCATTTACAGAAATGGTTTATGTGCTTTATCACTGTTAATTAGGCACAAGTCTAATTGCACACTGATTCCTCTTAAAGTACTATCAGTTCATTCTTTGAACAAAGTGTATATGCCATTCATATCTCAAATGGCATATATGCCAAGCATATCTCAAATTATGGTTCTTCAAACACAGAAAAGTTGGACTCTTGACTGAGTAAAAAGGACTTCCATCTTATCCATGAGTCTGTTAAAACAATGAACTATTAGTGCTCTGATAACATCACAGAATAGTTTGGCATGAATCTTCCAAAACGAATCTATTTTATTCTGTGTTACAGTGGCACAATCTCTGCTAAACAGTTAGTCTACAGTATGGTACTGAGTTCCTAAAACAAGTGACTTGAAAATAGGTTATTTTCATAATGATAATTTTCAGAGCCTATCTAGTAAAATTTAAAGTGGTTGTTTACTGCTGTGTGTACTACCACTTTACTTTTAATCTTTTCACTTACAGACCATTGCTTATGAAAGCAGTCAGTGTTAAAATCTTAAAATCTGTCAGAAAAGTACTTTTCTGCATTCATTTTCATGCTCTGCAGTAGTTGCTTCCTGGATATCACTGCGAGCTCCTGAGACCAGTTTGTATGTCTTCTTCCTTTCCACCTAAACAATAGGTTTTAATCTTCACAAACTGATTTACGGGTTTGATTGTTAAAACTATGTGATTTGCAGTTAGATAACATCCTAGTGGTTTGTACTGCATTTGGAGCTTTACAGATGCACAGTTTTGCAGTGGATCAAGATAAGAGGTTTTTTGTTTAAAATGTTTTGAGCTGTCTTCTGTTATTGAGAAGTTTCAAATGGCATGGCCCTAGATGTCTTCTGTAACAATTGTAATCTAATATCAGTTGATTTGACAGGTCGAAATGCTGAAATGGCAGGGCTACAGAGTGTTCTGCCTTTTCAATGTCTTAAGGATGCATGAAGAGAAAAAGGTAACCTTCAGAGAATTCCATGAACATGAGTAAATCCCAGATGCCCCTAAATATTTAATTATATGTTCATAAGAGATAGCTTATTATTTTGACCAAAAATGAGTGTATCTCGTACATCTGAGCAACTGATTGGAACAGTTCTTACATTGTATATAAATGATGACTTATTTATTTTTCAGATTTATGACACATACATCTTGGTTTATTTTTGTAAGGACAAGTAACCAATTTCTTTTTTTTCCTTTTTTTTTTTCCCCCTTTTTTTCCCCACAAGATTATTTCTTACCCTGAAGGGATGGTGGAGCTATTAAACAATGATGGAAAGACATGTAATAATGGATAACCTAATTTTAAACTCTTTCTCAGCAAAAGCTGGGCTGTGTTTACTAAAAGTTTCCATCATTATGTAAGAGGAAGAGTAGCCATTTCAGAATAAGTTGCTAATATTTGGCAAGGTTGCACAAACAGTTGGTAAGGGACTGATGATAAAATGTGTGTGATGACTGTGTGCACTGGTATCTCTAGACATAGACTTGCTTGTGCTATTTCTTGTGCAAAACGTCAAATATAAGGTTAGCAGATGCATTCAGAATTTATTTAGTTGCTTTACTTTAACATGCTGTGCCTAAAATAAAATACATTGAATATAGTTTAAAGTAGTAGTAGTGAATATCTGATTTTTTTTTCAGTATGAAATGTTAAAGAATATATCCTACTCAGATACTCTTTTAAAATAAACTGACAGTGATGTCATTTGTGTTGGGTGGTACAAAATTGTCCAGGAATTCAAATCACGATTTTATACTGCTATAATGGAGGCACAGGCACATGATGTAGAAGAAAAAGAAAATTGCCTGTTTTCAATTTTAAGTTTCCATTATTACAAAAATTACTGGGTTTGTGTTTGGGAGGGGAGAAAAAAGGCTTCAACATGTTGCAGTGATAGTAGATGTTGACATTACAAATGGAATCACTTTTTCCAGTGAAACCAGAAGCTGAAATGTGCATCACCTCAAGATTGCTCCAAAATGAGACAACCTGCAGGAACATACAGAAGCTGTCCTGGGTCAATAAGCCTTTACCTGTTCACAGCTCAAAACTTGTGAAAACTGGCATTCATTTCAGATGTAACCTAGCTCTTCATAGAGAGAAATAAAAAGGGCCAAAAGAGCAGCTTTTTGGGGTGGATGGGTCAGTAGAAGTGAATGTGGAATCTATCTCCTTTTGAGGAGGGAAGAGGAGAAAGGAATAAGCTTATTTCATATAGAAGCACTCTAGATGAGGTGCAGGAGACCTTGAGTCCTTTCCTTTTGTAAAAGCTTTTGTTTGGCTGAAGCTCATTAATCCAGTTCAACCCAGGGCTGCATTTTTTGCTGATTTCCAGCATTTTATTTTGTTTATATCTTTCCTCATTCTCATTAATTTTCCCATGTTACTTATTATGTTTAACCCTAGTTTTTGGGTAGCACTTCATGTGTAAGCCATGTAACAAAATAGGTTATGTAGGCGTAATCCTGAAAAGCACAGTTGATAAAGCAATAATTGAAATAACACGAGATTTTATTTTTACCTAATAATAATCTATTGCTGAAAAAAAATTCCGAGGCAAGTCTATGGTATTTATCAGGAGTAATCATGGAAACAAATGTTTGTTTTTAAGATACTAATAAGCAATCTGATTATGCTGCATAATTGTATTGCCATCATGCTGTTATTTCAGGTAATTTTATTTTGGCAAAAGTCAACATCAGCCAGTAAGACTAGGCTAATTTTACTTCCTGTGATCAAACTTGAAAAGGTTTTGTCAATATTTTCATAATAAACTGTATGTTGATTTTGTCCCAGAATTGCTATGAGTAATCTAAGGAAATGCTGCGGTTCCTTAGACAGCTTAGTGCCTGTGGAAACGATAAATACTACTCCCATGAATTTATTTTCTAAGATTCAGCAGAAATATGAGTTCCCAATTAAGAATTGTCTCCAGCTTTCACATAGGCTATCAGGAATGATGGTTGTGATACTCAGTGTGTAGCTTTGGTAACTTCTGTAGTAAGCATGGAAGGACAGACCTTGTAAAAGGTTCGTTAAATGCAGGCTCCAAACAGTGTTCTTGCTTATCTTTTAAAGGACTCCTTTATTTATTTCCTATTTTAAATTCATCTTTTAAGTTTTATTCTGTTTCCACTGATGATAAAATGCTTCTAGGGAGACTAACCTACTGCGCCTACTGCGTCTTTGTTAATACCCACAAGTCTCTCTAGGGATAAAGATAAAGCATTCTAGGATGAAGGTAAGATTAGTTGCTGCTATAAAATATATAAAGACCTGCCCAGGCTGTTGAACAGTGATAGTCCTAGTATCTATTGATGAAGGACTAAAACCACTTATTTTCCTAAAATAAGATCTTGTTTAAAGCCTCACTTTTAGGACATCATTGATTAAGTTCTGTGATATAATGCAAGATGGTGCTTCAACTTTCTGAATCTGAGCAGAATATGTTCTTATTCTAAACAGAGAAGACAAATGTCTCCTTAATCTTCCAAACTGTATCCATTAATTTTTAGATGGGCCATTGCCAAGGTTAAAGTATAACACACTGATTCTGCTCACTTTCAATAGCTTTTTCAAGGATGATACTGTTTGTTCTGTCACTGGAGTTAGAAGTTGCCCAAACATCTAATATAAGCAAGGGAATTTCCATACCAGATAAAAAGACCCAATTCTGAAGTCAGCTGCCACGGATTTTATGCAACTGATTTGAAATACTGTGAGAGGTTCCAAGGAATTGTGCTGCTTAAGAATAAGCTGCTAATGTAGTGTTACTGGCAGAGTTTCATGTTCTAGAAGAAGGTAAAAATAATTATCTCATTTTGTCGGAAGGATTGGATATATTTGCTTTATATTTTTAATAATTCTTAATGGAAGAGGAGATGGTTTCTGGAGAGTCTTTTTGTGTCAAATTTCACATAATAACAGAACAATAAAGGTTGAAAAAGGACATCTTGTGTAATCATCAGCCTAGCACGACATAATCACCCTAAGCCATAACCACAAGTACCACATCCACATGCTTCTTGAACGCTTCCAGAGATGGTGATTCCACCACCTCCCTGAGCAACATATTCCAATGCCTAATCATTCTTTCAGTGAACATTTTTTTCCTAATATCTAATGTGAACAATTTAAGGCCATTTCCTCTCATTTTTTTCACTTGAGACGTGGCAGAAGAGAGCAATCTCCACCTCACTGTACCCTCCATTCAGGTAGTTGTAGGGAGCAATAAGGTCACCCCTGAGCATTCTTTTTCTTCACACTAAACACCTTCAGCTCCTCAGCTGTTCCTCATAAGCCTTGTGCTCCAGACCTTTCACCAGCCCTTTTGCCTTTCTCTGGACATGCTCCAGCACCTCAATGTCTTTCTTGTAGGGAGGGGCTCGAAATTGAACACAGAGTTCCAGGTGTGGCCTTACCAGTGCTGAGTATAGGGGGACAATGCCTGCCCTGGTCCTGCTGGCCACACTATTGCTGATACAGGCCAGGATTCCATTGGCCTTCTTGACCACCTGGGCACAGCTGGTTCATGGTGACCCAGGTGCAAGACCTGGCACTTGGCCTTGTTGAACCTCGTGCCATTAGCCTTGGCCCATTGATCCAGCCTGTCCAAATCTCTCTGCAGAGCCTTCCTGCCGTCCAGCAGATTGACACTCTCACCTATTGTGGTGTCATCAGTGAACTTGCTTAGGATGCACTTGATC
Organism: Orthonyx spaldingii; assembly: GCA_013397795.1. Lineage (NCBI taxonomy): Eukaryota > Metazoa > Chordata > Aves > Passeriformes > Orthonychidae > Orthonyx > Orthonyx spaldingii. The sequence continues at coordinate 386,997 of VZTJ01002692.1, read as the reverse complement.
CCCTTGTCCAGATCATTGATAAAGGTATTAAACAGGACTGACCCCAGTACAGAGCCTCACTTGTGACCAGATCCAGCTGGATGTACTTCCATTTACCACCATTCTCTGGGCTGGCCATCCAGCTTGTTTTTCATGAAGTGAAGAGTGCACCTGTCCATGCCATAAGCAGCCATTTTGTCCGGGAGCATGCTGTAGGAGATGGTATCAAACACTTTGCTGAAATCTAGGTAGGCAACACCCATAAGCATGTCACTTTTGTTATAAAAGCAAACAGGTTGGTCAAGCAGGACCTGCCTTTTCTAAATCCATGCTGACTAGGCCCAATTCTCTAGTTGTCCTGTGGTGTGTGATGTCACTCTGGATGATCTGATCTACCAAGGTCAGGGTGAGAGGGCTGTAGTCCAACCCTTCTTGTAGATGGGCATTTTCTAATTTCCAGTCAGCTAAGACTGGAAATTAAGTAAAAAAAGACTAAATTATAATCCCAAAAATATATGTAATACGTTGCTGTAGGTAAATCAGTATAGGACATATAGATTACCTATATGTCCACTTTTTTTTTAATTATTATTTTTTAATTTTTTTTTATTTTAATGAACCAGCATAGATTTTGTGTGTAGGGTGTTTGTTCAAAGTACAGATTATTCTTATCTGTGCTATCTGCTTTTTCACTTCATTTCACTTCGTTTCTTCTTGTGACAACTTATGTTGTCTAGAATCTTTACTTTTTACTTTACTTCCTCTGCTATGTATTTTGCTTCTGGTTTATACTACCCCTTCATTAGAAGCTTGGCATTTAGAATCACGTTATACTTAAGTCCCACTGAAGTAAATATGCACACCTGAAAAAATGTGGTAAATTTTATGTTATTCCATTTTACTCTGTTTGGTGTGGTAAGACTGAATAGAGTGGAAATATGAAAATATACCTTGTTTTAAGATGCAGACTGTAGGTTTGCTTTACTGTTAGTATCCTGTCCACCAGAAACGGAAATGCTAGAAAGAAAACAAGTATGGGATTATGATCTAATGGACAGTATCTTTTTTTTAATTTTATTGTCCCCCAACTTTATGTAGGTTTTAACAAAAAAAAATCTAGGCTAATACATATGGGATTTAAAATTTTTTTGAAGTTCTAGAAATGACCAAAAGAATTCTTTAAAAATACAGGCTATTGATGAATTATTTAAAATAAGACATTGTAATACTTTGTTTGTAAAATGATTAAACTTTTTTTCCTTTTATAATACTTTTAGAAAGAGATGTGAATTGTCACAGGATAGAAGAGGTTTGGCCATAGCGGTGACCACAAAAATGCACCCAGCCTTGGACACCTGACAGTTGAGCTAAGACTTTATAGATTGTGCTCTGATCCTTTCCATTTCTTCTTAGTTCTGCTTTTGCGGCTAGAAACTTTTCTGAAACTTTGGCTAAGTGTCTCTTTCAGTTGTGACCTATTGTCTTTGGTCAGCCAAGGTCTGCTGAAGTCTCCAATGGGATTGTCAGTAAGGGAGAAGAAGCTCTTTTCTGTCCTGTGGAGGAATTATATTTGGCATAGGCACTCTTCAGGTGGTTCAATCAGAACTGCTCTGTGAAACAGATCAGAGAAATCCCAAAGGGATGTCAGAGGAATCAAAGAAATGTGAATGTCCTGCATCATCTGGTTAATCTTCCTTGTAAAATAAAGAGCTACTTCAGAGCTGAATTTGATCCAAGAAACTCTTGACAGTTTCTTTGATGTTTTTTCAGACCAGGGAGGATTTTTTTAAACTTAAAGTTTCATCATTGAAAGGACATCTGTCATTGATACATATGTGCCATTTGGTTTCTCTGTGATCCTAGAAATTAGTAAAGCATTTTTGAAACTTGTACTGATGAACTTTCTTCTTTAGTTGGGTTATACTTCTATAAAGCCATCATCCAAGAGAAAAGTCGTTTAGAATATAACCAGAGTGAATTGTGAACTCAGCATTCATTGATTTGCAGTAAATCTAGACTAAAGCAATCTCATCTTCAGTGGAGCACTGACTCCTCCAGGCATTCAGATAAACACCAAAAGAGACAAGAGCTGCTCTTTCAGAAATTAGATTTAGAAAAATGAAAGCCGCACTTCTGTACAAATTTCTAGAGATACATCATGTTTTGGATTATTCAGAGTTAATGATTTTTTCCCCACAGAGATACTGAACCTGCTCAAAAAGTGCTAACTTCAGCATGAAACCATTCCTGGATGCAAAGGAGTAGCTGGGAACCAGTTAGTAATACTGTAGCTGACACAAACCTTTGTGACCCTGTGTACAAGGAGGGTCCACTGGCAGACAGCATCTTTCTGAAATTCAGAGCACATTCAGAAAAGGAATAAACCTAGAAATTTAGATATTAGTCAGAAGGCAGCACAGCCTTAGTGTCTTGGAGTAGGAGAGTGTTAAATTGTTGAGGAAAGTCCCTAGAAATGAGACTTAGGAAATAGTTCTTGGACTTGCTTCAACTGGTATTTTTTCAGAAAAGCATAAGGAGGAGTATTGGCATCCCAAAAGGCTGGATTCCAGCCCCAGCACATATGCTTTCCCATAATTTTTTCTCCAGTTTCATGATTTGTCTAGAAATGTAGAGCTGAAAATTATCAGGAGGATAACCAAATGTCCAAGTAGATTTAGCCATAGGTTTTTTTTCCCATTAGATAGACACAAGCAAAGATATTTGCTTGGAGGCCTTCTGCTTTTTTGCAGATCAGTTTCATTCAGTCTCACTGCTTTGCTTTTGAAAGTCAAATTTTGAGAGAACTCAGAGATATTCAGAGAAAACTATTTTTGGTGCCTAGTCTTCTAAGAAAGAATCATGAAATCAGTATTTTAAAAGGGGATGAAAAGAGATTTACAGCCTATCTAAATCCTATTACCATGCAGATATACAGTGAAAATTTTTTTATGTCATGGATTGAAAGATCTTTAGGAAATACAGAAGTGATACCTTATCCTTTCTTGGAAAAAGCCAATTTATTCAGCCACTTTTTATAGAACCAGAGTGTGCTATAATAAGTAGCAGGATCATCATCAGGTAGGAACAGCACTTGCAGATCTTAAATGTCATGGATTATACCTTAAATGTTGACTTGTGTAGAGATCTGCTGTCAAGATACAGTAATACAGAATATAGCTATTGCTTGGAAAAGTGTTATTAGCAAAAGGAAAGAAAAAGGAGGAAATATGTAATGATCCTTTCAACAATCTGCAAGTCATAATATTTCATGTTGCAAAATCAACTTTCTTTTCCATGCATGCAAGCAGGAAATAAAAAAATATGGGCAGAGCAAAGCAGATGGAAAAAGTGTTTTCATTTTCTTTATGAACTGACTTGGATCTCAGGGAAGCTTGTCATATGAAAATGGCAGTTTGAACTACAAAACTCCCTGAAATATTTCATCTAAGTATATTTTAACCACAAGAGTATTTTCCACATCCTGGACTGATACTGCTGCATTGGTACTGAACTTTTCTGAAGTCCATTTGTTGAGATGGAAGGAACATATGATTAAATTCAGATGTTAGTATGTTTTCCCTGATGGCTAGTCTGTGGTTTGTAGAGCTGGAAATGTTTCTCTCCTCGTAAAAGAAGCAATTCCTTAACTTTAATGATACCTGTAGTTAAGTGTGTTCCAAAACACACAGCAGTAATGATGCAGAAACTAATTACACCACCTGATTTTCACCGTAATAACTCATGTAAAATCAATCTGTAATGTGGTTGTGGATCTTAGTCATCTTTTTCATGCTTTTATTCTGATTTATTTTGTTTTATCGTGTTTGACTGATGTATAAGTTAGTGTTTTCATTTTAACCATGAGGTTTAAAAAAAACCAAAACACCAGAAATGGAAAAATCCACACTGTGTGGTCCTCTCCTGGCTTTTTCATGGCTTTATAGGTTAGTGCTGAGCTGACTATTAGACTAAAGACAAAATTCCGAATTTTGAGGCCTTGTCTTCTCTGCACCAGCTTTGCTATTGCCAGAGTAATTACTATCTCTGTGACTGTGAGAAGTCTCAGGCCCTGATCTTTAGAGGTTTCATAACTGCCTGGTCTTGGATGCAGATAGTGGTAACAAACATCTCTTGTGTAAAATTGCAGGCAGAGGGGTAATTTCACTAGTGCTTTCCTTTTAACGGATATTTCCCCCAGGAATGACTTGCAGCCTCATGCAGTCTTTAATTTCAAAATTACTCTTGAAGACAGAGTGGAGGTTAGATCTTCTTATCTTCTGTACTTTCATTGTGTTGATAAATAGGATAGCTTTAAATTTGGGTAAAACACTGTTAAGTGAGTGCTTCCCCCCCCCCCTTACCTCATTTGTAGACCTCCATAAAAATTTTAACAGCTGTACAGCTGTGCTATTGCTGCATACAGCACTCTGGATAATGCATATGAGCCATATAAGCCTTTTGACTAGAGGTCTGTTCGGTTACCTGCTGAGGATCACAGGGAAATAATTGATGGAACCCCAGAAATTTCCACTAAGAAATGCTGATCCTGGTGATTTATAGAAGGGTTTATGGTAAACTATGTCATCTAGACTGAATTGGATAGTGACACTTGGGGAATTACAAATGTTGTAAATCCACATGGTTGTTACTCAGTTGCTTTGGCTGCATTTTCTAGCAGATGGTTCAGACCTGTGCTAAATTTTGCATAAAAAGGAAGCAATCCTCATGCATCTCCACACTTGTAGCTTTTTAGTACAATGCAAGACTCTTCAGACTGTTTCATTGGACCATCTCTGAAATCTCAGTTCAGAACAGTTGGGGTTAAGGGCACTTGCTGACTAAAGAATAATGGGAGAGAGAAAAAATGTAATTTTCTAGGAGTAAAGGGGATAGATAAGATTCCTGTTAACCCAAATTAGGTCTGTGTAAGCGTTACGAAGAGAAGAATGCCTCTAGGTGTGAGCGGTGCTAAAACTCCTCTTCGCCTTGTTTCTGTGTCTGCAGTTAGAAAATGGTGTGAGTTTTGGAAGAGCCACATCACAGTTCCATATTGTACTCTCACCGTAACACCTCAGGAGAAGCGTAGGAGGTCTCAGAGCTCAGATGGGCCTCCTGACAGCTCTTACCCAGCAATGAGAAACCCAGCAGTGCCCAGAGGAACATGAAACAGTAGACCAAGGCTTTTCATCAGATGGCCTTAGTTTCGACACACTGTGATAAGATCAGGCATTTGCAGTAATGGTGATAAAAATGTTAAGCCGTATTTACCCTATTTACTCTAAAGCATTTGTAATAGTAAATATGTTGTACATAAAACAGGTTAACATAAAAAATTTCTTCAGCTGAATGTTTTAAGGTTTCCTAAACTTCACATAAACAGTACATGGCATAACTGCTGCTCATAATTGATACTGATTGTTCAGCACACACAAAAACATGTTCCATATGGTAAAGCTTGATAAGCAATAAACATCCAGATATACTCACACTGTGAAGTTTTTTGGTTCTTCTTCATGTAATTTTTGGTCCATACCATAACAGAGGTTATATTGGGTATAGAATAAGGCAATGTCATTATCACTGGTGTGCTTTATTTATTTGCAGTTTTAAATAAGTTTTATTTTAGTGACAGTAAAAAGACTAACGGTAGAGTTTTCAAAGCTCAAATATAATCTATATCTTTTTCCTAGTAAGGAATGTTAAATTCCTTTTGCCAGTAAGGAATGTCAGATAACTGTGAATGATTTTAAGAAAGGAAAAAAACCATAAAAAATTCAGTCAGGGAAAAAGACAAACTACCTGTGAAAAACAGGTGAGAATTTGGAAACTGCACTTCTATGTTGTTTGTGCTTTGTGAAGTTTACCAGGTGAGTTAAGTTTCTGTGTGAGAAAGAATGGATCCTGAAAATACTCAGTGTTTGCACAATGCCCTTTGGCATTAAGCAATACTTTTGAAGATACAAACTCTTGGAATACAGTCATCCTACAAATTTCTATATCCAACTCTTTCTAAAATACATATTTTCCTGAATAATGAACACAGGTAAAGCTGAGTTTATGCTTGTATGCACCAGTGTTTTAACATGTTGTTTTTTCTAGACAAATCATTTATAGTTTAAAAAATATTTCTAATTAGGGACACAGCGATATATTATCTATTCTATTCTATTCTATTCTAGTTTTTTAACAAACATCAACCCTTGCTGAAAGGGTTCCGATTTTTTATAAACAGAACCCTCTTGAGGTTGTACGCAGCTTCAGAAATTCAGGTAGAGAAAATTATATGTGATTATTTCTTTATCTTTCTTTATTCGTCTGGGTTTTTTTCCCTCTCTGCCCTTCATAAACAAATCCCATACATATCCCTGTTACCAAGAACTCACTGCAAACTCTAAGGAAGAAAGCAAGTTTCTAAAAAGGTACTGTTATCCCTAAGCAGTAATTATATGGGTTATAAAAGTAGTAGCTAAATTATAGAAAATACATTTTCTATAATATTATATTTAAGCTATATTATTACCTAATATTATACTTGTAGCTATATATTACAGCTATATGACATAAAATTAATAGCTATGTTATATACATTGAAGGAAATAGACAATGCTATGTGACATATAGACTAGGAAGAAATTCCCGGTCAAACTCACAACATTAAATATTTATTTTGCATTTACTGGCTTGCATTGGTTATTTCTTAGCTACTATTTTTCTAGCAACAGCAATTCTAATTATAATGATATGCCATCACAAAGTACATTGCTAGAAAACTGAACCACACAGTTATCCAAAGGTAGATTATCCAATTTCAAGTCAGTTGTGCCACCAGTGCGGAGACCTGAGCTGGCTGCCAGTGAGCTCACTCGGTTCTGGAACCTGCATGTCTGTGTTTGCATGAGGTTGTGTACTGGATCCCTCAGGATGAGTTGGCATGTCCTCCTGAGCCTTCTCCACAGGCTGTCTTTTTTCTGTTACATCCATATTGCACCTTCCATTTCAACTTTGCAGTGGTTTAATTAATACAAATATTTTATATGACCTAGAAAGCTTTTTTTGGGTCTCAGTTATCTCATCTTACCACTACTCTGAGCAATAGATAATTGATTGTGTCTTCGTTTTAGTTGCTCACAGTCATGTAAACTTGACTGGCCCTATAGCTTATCATATATATCCCCATAAGGGGATAATTGGAGTTCTGACCTTAGACTGGTGTTTTGAGGCATGAGGTACAAATTGGCCAAATGGTAATCAAATTCTAGATCCTGTGCAGTTTTCTTGACCTGGCACAATGTTTAACCTAAGTGTCTTCAGAGATCCTCTTGGTCCAGTCTTGTATATGAGCCAGATATAGCCCGAGTAAAATCTGTGTTCATGCCCTAAATTTTCAGATAATGTCAAGGTAACTAGGAACTTCTTTTACGCTAAATAAGCCATTCTCAAGTAAATTTGAACAAAGGGCTATAGAGTGTTTTATATGAACTAGTTAAGATTTGAGTCTTGCCAGTTCTGTATTTATCGTGAGGATATTTTGTCCTTGATAGTCACAAGTATAACTGTTCCAGTCTTTTTCAGTTGCTGCTGGGTGTGCTTCTTGCTTTTTCTGGCAGTCATGGTGAGAAGATCATCTAACCCAGGGTAGTTTCCACAACCTTAGTCTGAGGTAGTTTGGTGGAATGTTATGTCTGTGGACACTTGAATATAGTCCGTCTAACCCAAATTATAGTTCTGTTAAACCTGGTAGAAAGCAGTGGAATAAAATCTAGGGCTTTATGCGGTTTCATGTGAGCTGTGAAATACTGCTCATGAGGCCTGCAAAGAAGGAACAAGTCTCTAGGGATATTTAAAGCTTTAAGAGCTTATTGTCCTAAGGAAGAGCCATGTTCTCAAATTTTCTATTCTCAAAAATGGCTTTGGTTAAAAAAGAGCTTTGGCAAATCATTCAGCTCCTGAGCAGTATGCTCCAAATGGTGGCAGGAAATATGATATCTTGGGATTACAGCTTCTGCTCTGGAGGTCTGAGGAGAAGCATTAGGATTGCCAGACTTGGTGAGGAAACATAAAAACGGATGTTTGCTATTTAACTGTGTGTCTGTTCACTACCCCTTGCATTGTGTAATCAGATTTGCCTCCTGTCTGGAGGTATTTGGTTAAGAAATCAAGAACGGTACAAAATAAAATGCAACTCTAGTCATTATGTCCTGCACACAAGGTACAGTAGCTGTGTAGAGGAGCAAAGTCAGATAATGCCCAAAAACATATTAATTTTTATAGCTTCTGAAGTAATAAGAACATACTGTGACTCTGGGGCATATTAACAAACTAAAAGCCTTATTTGGATGAACCTCTTTAATACTAACTCAAGTATGATGCAAATTTTATAAGAAAATAAAGCATTTTAATTTTTAATGCTGTCAAATATCCTGGTAATGTTCGGAAAAGACAGAATTTCAGCTTAGTTCTGGAATATTTTTGCAAAATTACCTACTATCCATGCTTGGCTATGCAGATTGCAAAATTTTTAGATGGCATATACCCTGACAGGCCCCCTCAGAGGATCGTCAAATATTTTAGTATGGAGACGAACTGTAAAATGTAGGTGAATAGTTTTCAGACCGTTATTTCCTGATTGGAATATGTGGTAAATTAGCAGAGGAACACTACAGAGGAGGTCTTTGCCAACTTAGCAAGGCGCTAATATTGCTGCCATGTTAACTACCAATATCAGATCGTCCTCCTACATAACATGGAAATTGCACACTATCAGATGTGTACAGTAGGAGGTCGACAGTGAAGTCCTGTACAATGCATAATAGATGTTAAAAAAATCAGTAAACAGCTGATGACACACTATAGCAAAACTAATGGGTGAGGAGGAAAGATAGTGGAATATTTCATTATTAAGCTTAAAATAAATTTTTTTGAGAAAATAACCCCTCCTCTTCATCTATATGTATTATTTTAAGAACAGATCTTACAGGGAAAAAAAATCCTCATATAGAACTGTGACTGTGTTAAAAACCAAATATTTTTTAACTATCCTTTTACAAACTGTTTAACAAAGCACTTGATTTTCTTTTTCAAGGTGGAAGGCTATCTTTTCCACAGAGTAATAGTAACAGAAATAGTTTCTGGTTCTTTTCATACCTTCATTCCTGTCTTTGGAAATGGGTGTTACCCATAAGACAAGCAAGGAAAACCTTCTTTGTTCTACTCTGCAAGACTGCTAATGCACCTGTCCATGGCTTTCTGTTGCATAAAAGCTTGAAAAACTTGAATTTAGACATTCGTTTTACCTCCATGAAGGTCCGTGACTCTGAAAGCAAATGGTGCTTTCAGATGCAGTTCACAGAGCGACTCAGCTTGTGTTACCCAGGCACTTGGGGCCAAAGGAGAAGCAGCTCTGAGTCCAGCAAACTCAACTAGAGCAGCATTTCTAAGCCCCAGCATGGAAAGTTGAGAGCAGACTTTTGTCCTGTGGCCAAATATTTTATCAACATCAGCATCCAAAAATCAATTGGAAGAGGTGATTGGTTCTTTTTAAGTATTGTTGGAAATGGCTAAAGGGATGGTGATGAAAAAATCCCATAGCTACAGCAGCGAGGCATGTTTTGTTAATCATTTTAGCACTATTTCCAAGCAGGTAAGCACATTAATAACTTGCAAAGGGCAATGTGTATGTTCCCTAATGCATTTCTTCCAGCAGTGTGGAACTCATATTGTGATTGGAAAAAAAAATTTCATTGCTTATGAAGCTTAATGTTGATCATACTAGGGTATAATTGCACAGAACAATGAGAAAGAGCTGCATAATCATTTACTTTTAGGACTTTCACTTGTCCTAATTCACTGCCATTTTTGAACTATAAAGCTAACTTTTAGTCTGTGTCTCTATTCTGATGCCATTTCAGTTTTTGCTTTTTTTCCTTATATATTCTCTCTGTTCCTTGCACATGTATTTGTAGCCTATTCTATTAGTGACTAGTTTTCCCAGTAGTTTTCCATGCCCTTTCCTAGGCAAGAAGACAAAACAAATTCCAGAGCTCCAAGCCCTGGGGGGTACAAGGCCCTTATCCTATCTTGGTTCTCCCTGGCTACCAAGGTTGAAAACAGCTCTTCGAGACACATTTTCATAAACAAAGTACAGCTGGTACCAAGGGGGGGCTCCAGAGAAGGGGCTTGACCTGGGGGGGAATTGCATCACCACTAGTCCTCCTAATTGGTGCTTTTTATCAATTATGCTAATTTCCTAAAACCTGTAAAAATGTATGTACCCCTGTGAGGCTTTTCTGGACACTCTTCCATAACTGCCCCTGGAGGCCTCTAAATAATATTATATCAAATAACGTTATATTACCTCCTATACTAAAAACTATCTCGAGTTTCATTTCCAGATTGGGAAAAAGGCAACAATTCATGTGATTTCATTTCACACCCTGAAATTTTTTCTATCTACAGGAATAAGATATTACACTTTGCTGAAAAAAAACTAGCACTTAAAGGATTTTTTTTCCATCATTGTTTAGTTTTGTTAGTTTACATTCTTCATAAAGAAAGGAAAAAAGAAATACAGCGGTAGTGGGTATGGAAAGAAGTCATAAACCAAGGAATAAATATGGATTCTCCTCTTCCTTTATCTGAGTTGCTTCCCTGATTCTTTTTCTTCATTTTTTTCTATTCCGTTTAGTTCCACTTGGTCAAGATAGACCACAGATGTATTAGCACAAGTAAAGCTAATATTACTCAAATGACAGTGTGATAGACTGGGGGTGCATTTGGTATAATTTCCTATTTCTTATTTTTTTCCCGCTATACATTTAATATTACAGAAGAAAAGAGAATATATTGTTTGTAAGAGAAATAGCACTCAATAATTTTCCTTTTTCTTTTTCCTTGCTTCTTTTCATGCTTGATTGTGATAGTCTGGGCCCTCTGTATGACAAAACTTTATTAAAAGGTACTAACTAATCATGCTTAATTTGTTTGCCTTGAAGTTGTAAGGCTCAGTTCAGGTCCCAAAACACAAGCAACTAGTGAGTATCTTTGGAGATTCCTTGTAGTGTCTCTCCTGGCCTCTCTGCCCATCCAGAGGGACAGAGAATCTCCTACAGAGCCTGTCTTGTCTGAACTATTTCTACAGATCAGATATGCTAGAACATTTCAGGTAGCAGGCAACTAAGCTGTGCTCAAAAGCACTTTATTGAGTCATACTCAAGTAAACTGTATGGATGAATTTGTTGTTCATGCATTTATATTTTCAGATTTTGCTATTTACTTGTGTGGGTGTAATCTTGATAGGTTAGTGCAGTAGCTTTTTCATCCTCATATCGCTTCTGCAGAAGGCAAACATTTGTAGTCTGTTACTTTTAAAGTGCAGAAATATTACATAGCAATTAGCACTGTGAGGATAATTGCCTCTTACGGGTACATTATGCCTCAGTTGTTTACTGCTAAGTGAAATGTGGAAAGTTGATATCAAATTAGGCAATAATGAAGGCGAGAGCTTGACAGAAGGGAACCTGTTCCTTGCTTGTGGGTTCTGAGTGAGGAACTTTTTTTTATGTATGAGGAATGTGAATCTCCAGTCAGCTAAGTCTGTAGATCTTGTCAAAAAAAACCTTCTACTGAGGAAAATATGCACCATTCCCTGTGACTGCTCGGCATTTATGTTGCATCCCAGTAATGTATTGCTATAAATCCAGAGAAAAATTGTCAATTACCAATATCCACTTGCATGCTCTGGTAGCCAGCCAGAGCCTTGAAGAAAAAGACTTTGCTCCTCTCTGTCCTTCACATTTCATTTCTAAAAATGTTGTGCAGTTTCATCTGCAAAACTCATTCTGATAAGCTCACTGAACTGCTGAAATTGTCTCCTTTCAATAAATCTGCAATTACCATGTTATTTAGAGCATCCACTGCGGACTAAATCACAGTATTAAAGGGCATAAACTGTGTGTGTAATCACAAGTACAATGTGTATAGTTCTTTCTACACTGACCCTGATCACTGCTTTGCAAGAATGCCCTACACAACATTTGCTACACATAATAGGCAAAATAACATGGGGTTATTCACAAATTCTGCTACTATTTTCCTTACTTCATTCTTAACAGCAAAAATAAAGTCAACTGATTTCTTAAAGCTTATTCTGAAACATCATAAAATAAGGTCTCACCTTTTCCACCTTGCTCTCCAAAGAAACTTCTAGAGTATGAATTTCTGTGAAATATGAAAACATGCAGTGGAGCAGTGAAAGACAAATTTTGTTTATGTGTCCATGACTTTTGGTGAAAAGTAGAAGTGCACTTAGATTTGTTCAATGTTTATACTGTGTCAGAGGGGAAATTGAGAAATGTAGCCTACATACAGACTGTGGAGGACAGGATTTGGTGTGGAGGGTTGTCCCTTTCAGGTCTGTGCTATTTGTCGTACTCTCTTGTGTTTGTCTGACATCACAGTGTGTGCAAGAGCCCTGCATAAATACTGAAGAGAATTTTTTTTTTTTTTTGTAATCAAAATGAATTAAAGAATCCAGTCCACCACACTAGGAACTTTTTATTCCAAAAGCATTAATATGGAAGAAATATTTTTTAAACTGTATTCTGTATACAGTATAATATAAACATTTGAGTGGACTGTTTATTATGAAAGACTAGAGATTCACCAGAGATGTGTAGAGATTTTATTAGTTATATAATTTGGGCCCTTTAGTAATATGTGGCGATTATTATTTGTGTTAGATTAGGCACTACTGGTAGACTATTTTCTGCTTTTTTGATAATTTACTGTTACAACATTATTATTTTTAATCTATTAAAAGTGTTATGTGGGTTTTTTAGTAGACTGCTGTTGGAAACTACATTAATATAGTATCTAAATATAATATCTAATATTGTATCTGTTCCTTTTCAAAAAATTCTTTCCCCTCCTGAAAGGCTTCTATCCCTTGGGCTGCCTTGTTGTTCTTTTAAAAAAATTCTGTTTATACACTAGTCCATTATCCTCTCTGGGAAACCAGTGTTGCATTTTAAACCAGTCAAGTGAGCCGACTGGATTTGGCAGCGCACACGTGTGGAGAGCTCGAAAGGAATGATACAATTGATTCCTTGTGTTTAGCTCCACTATCGTCCACTTTCAGTAGATGGTCGTTCAGGAGATAAGTAGTGGGTCAAGACTTTAATAAAATCAAGAGCTAACTATTAAGTATATTAAAGGTCACTGTGGTGATTTTTAATACCCAGTCTTGAATGAGAAATTATTACTGTTATTCTAATGCAATATAAGTAGGGATGTACAACTTAATTCAGTAAAACAACATTTTTAAAGTAGGCAGTATTGAAAAAATGTTGCTTGTTTTTTTATTTCTTTTTATTTGTCACACACCATTAAACATCCTTTCCTCCAGGCTAAACCAGACATCTGCTACTTTGGCCTACTTATCAAAAGAAATGAAACTTTTATTGGCATGACATCATTACATTTAAGTTTCTTTAGGAGAGGAAGAAAATATCAACTGGATGAAACTAGGATACCGTTTAATATCTAGGTGAACTACTTCCTTTTAGCAGAGAGAAGTGTTAATTTTTAAATGATGACTCAAGTTCAAGCACTTCTGTGTGCACTCTCCTGCACACACAGATAAGCTCCCAGAGAGATTATATCCCAAATTTTAGCATCAGAGTGGCCACCACCCATGGCCTTGTGAAGAAGGGAGAACAGCCAGTCAATAAGAGCAAAAAGTTAATGATGTTGATGTATACACAGGTTTTTGAATTAAGGATTTCTTGACATCAGAGTTGGATTCTAAGTTTCCTGAAGCTATTGTTTTAAATTACTGGCAGATTAAAATAAAATGTGTAGTACACAGGCTATTGTCATCATTGTGATTGCAATCAAATGCAAGATGGTTTGGGGGTTTTTTGTGGGGTCTTTTTAATGCTAAAAATAAAACCCAGTTTCTGGAGCATGGTACTGTAGGTAGAATTCTGAAGCTACAGTCACAAAATATAGAAGAGACTGCTGCATTCCACCTGTTAGCCTGGAGCTCTCAGTTTTCTCTATTCGTCACATACGGCTGTCTCAAAGGAGTCAGTAACATTTTCTTTCTAATGCTGATGTCAGGTATTGCCAGTGGGGAAGCTACACTTTCCTTTGTCTAGTTTTCTGGAAGCTTTAGATATTTAATCCATACATAGCACTGGATTTCAAAAGGTAAGCATGGGAGGGAACAATTAATGGCAAACTTCTGCTTGGAAAGAAATCAGCTCTCTCTGTTCTCTTTTTTAATTTCTCATGTTCTTTACTAAGAAACTTTATTCAAGGAAACAATGTCAAATTAAGTTTCCTAGGGGCTTGCCCAAAGCATACCACATTAGTAACTGAAAGCTATGTTTCAGAATAATGGTGCCAAAGTATTTGAATATTTCTTAGTAAAATCTATGACCAGAAAAGAAAAGCCAAACCAAATCCTAAATAAATTATTTAGTATGTTTTTCCTTTTCTGTGTGTCCCCATGGTTTCCTTTTCATAGGGTCCTAGAATGGAAAGACTTTCAAGAGGCCATCTCTTCTTCCCTGTCTGGAAATATGTGATAAAGTATGTCAACTATATTTCTGTTCTTTGGGACATCTTTTTGACAAGCTTTCTGAAGTTCTCAAAGAAATTAGATTTTGTAATTTCTTCATCCCACCCATTCCAGCAGTTCATGCAGTTAGAAGTTTTTCTAATCCCTAAGGTCAGTATTCTTTGCCGCAGTGCAAATCTTTAATTTTTCAGCTGTAGACGCAGAGAAAAGGTTATCCACTACCTGAACGTGGCATTCTGATTGAGTCCTGAGTACCCCCAACAGTGTTACCTTTTTCACATATGATACTGCTAAATAAAAACAATGAAGTTTCTGCAATGCATTGTTCCTGCCTCATTGTAGCATCTCACAATTTTAATTTAGGAATAGTGTCCTGATGGTTGGTGGTAGAGTGGGATTATTCCTCTCTTTTTTCCAGAATTGTTGGCCAAGATCTTTTCAACTTGGCTGTTGCACATACCACTGGTGATAATTTTTAATAGTTACAGATCCTAGACAGATGCCTTTTAGCTACGCTTTGGAAGGGTACCAGATCACTACATTTTCAATGCAGTTTTTCAATGGGATCTCTCTTTGAGTCCACAGTGTAATATCTTAATTTAGGCTAATCCCCCTTAGCATCTTTGAGTTATAAAAATCTTATTTGAAGTACTGTTAGAAGCGTTAATAAAGTCAAAACATATGTATGCACTGTTCTGTTTCCAGACTTGAGGCCTGTTGCCTTGTCAAAGAAATGAAATGTTTTTAATTTTCTGTGTGATGTGTTTTTAGCAAGTCTTTTTTTGTCTTTTACTATTTTGGCAGGGGTGAGGAGGAGTTCTGTTTCTTGCACATAGTCTAGTTAGTTGTTCTAGAGGCCTTTAATTCTTCATATATCTTTCTTCAGGGTTTTAGAAATAGCCTTTGAAAAAAAGTATACAGCTTGTTTTTAGCTGTTTTGAGATCTTGCATGCAAGTTTCCCAGATAGTCAATTTTCAAGTAAACAGGGTGACCAACAGGCCTCGATGTGTGGAAATACCCAGCTTAGATCCAGCTACCCTTCAGCTTGCATGTTCCTTCCCTATTACAGGCTAAGATCTTCACCCCTCACATTTGTGTTTTTGATAAACAGTAGGTCAGAGTTGATTTTTTTAGTAGATACTCATACAAAAGGAGCACTGCATACTTAGTTGTCTTGATGTCCATACTGGATGCTTTTGCTTTTTGTTCAATACCAAACCTCTTTCCTCTTCGGTATTCTATTTACCACAGTTTGTATGGCAGTTGCACCCTAGTTCTGCTGCACCCTACTGATTCCTGTCTTTTCAGGCATCTGTACTTAGTGATTTGACCGACTTTGTTGTGTTTCCTTCTCATCTCCAGGATTTGAAAGTACAGAGAATTGTTCTTTAAACTTGGATAATTCTTTAACCATCATCTTTGCTCCATAGAAGATAACACCTGCTTTTCAAGATTTAGCAGCCTATGAGAATTTCATAGGTTGTAAACAAAAAACCTGCCAGTCTGTGTATAGAGAAACTTACAGCAAAATTGGACCTGGTTGCATAGGTTCCAGTATTAATCTGTGGTCTCCTGGGACTTAATATGCACAATCCAAGTGGAAGTTTTTTCTGCAAGTCCCCCTCAGCATCCTTTCCCATGCATCCCTTCTGTGTTAGGCTATAGATTCTCTGCATTATTCAGAAGTAAGATGTCACTCTGACTGACCACAAACTATGTTACCAGAACAGCAGAATAAACCAGAGCATAATGTTTTTACAGTTTGCAGAATTTGTATTATGCACTGTAAATTGAAGGAGTAATGACCTGCCTCTCTGGTTTTAGGCACAACTGTGTCAGTTACAGTGAACATTGTACATTTTTCTCTCCCTGAAATGGGTATCAACATTAGCAGTGTAAACGACTTGCATATAATTTGAAAAATGTATATATATTTGTTTCCCTAGAAACGTATGTAGTTCCCGAATTTTCTGTTGTTTGCCGTTTCAGCATGTAAATCTCATCTATTACCTTTTGATTTCCAGATACTTTTCAGTCTGTCCATATAAAGGTGCTTCAGGATATTTTAGAGCTAGACATAAATGAATAGCCAAGATCTAGCATTTTTTCTTATAGCCATTTTGTCTCTCTCACGTTTTTCATAGTATGTGGTAAATGAATGAAGGGTGAGTTGTTCTTCTTGCAGTATGAACAGTGTAGTGTCACTATATAGGATTTCCAGTCCTAGCTGTGTCATTATCAGTATATCTCAAAACAACACAAGTTTGTTAAACAAATCACACCCATTTAGTTTAGATTGAGATTTTCAATGCAAAAGTACTTCTTTTGAGTAAGTAATGAAGAAGGAATAGAGGGATCAAGTGTCCTAGGAAGGAGACAGAGAAAGAGGCTTCTGGGATCATACAGAATCATAGAATCAATGAAGTTGGAAAAGACCTTTAAGATCATTGAGTACAACTATTAACTCAGCACTGCCAAGTCCACCACTAAACCATGTCCCCAAGCGTCACATCTGCATGTCTTCTAAATACCTCCAGGAATGGTAGCTCAATCCCTTTCCTGGGCAGCGTTTTCCAATGCTTGACAACCTTTTCCATGAAGAATTTTTTCCTAATATCCAATCTAAACCTCTCTTAGAGCAACTTGAGGCCGTTTCCTCTTGTCCAAACACTTGTTACCTGGGAGAAGAGAACAACACCCACCTGTCTACAACCTTTTTTCAAGAAGTTGTAGAGAATAATAAGGTCACCCCTGAGCCTGATTTTGTCCAGGCTAAAGAATCTCAGTTCCCTCAGCTGCTCCTCATAAGCCATGTGCTCTAGACCCTTCCTCTCTCCATTGCCCTTCTCTGGACACCTTCCATCACTTCAATGTCTTTCTTGTAGTCAGGTGCCCGAGACTTAACACAGAACTCACCAGTGCCGAGTACAGGGGGACAATCTCTGCCCTGGTCCTGCTGGCCACACGACTTCTGATACAGGCCAGGATGCCGTTGGCCTCCTTGGCCACCCGAGCACATGCTGGCTCATGTTCAGCTGCTGTTAACCAGCCCCCCCAAGTCCTTTCCCACAAGAACACTTTCCAGCCACTCTGCTCCAGCCTGTAGCACTGTCTGGAATTGTTGTGATCAGGTGCAGGACCAGGGACTTTGGCTTCTTGAACACCATCCAGTTGGCCTTAGCCCGTCAATCCGGCATGTTCAGATCCCTCTGTAGAGCCTTTCTGCCTTCCAGCTGGATGTAGCTCTATTCACCACCACTCCCTGGGCCTGGCTATCCAGCCAGTGTTTTATCCAGCAAACAGTGCACCCATCCAAGCCATGAGTAGCCAGTTTCTCCAAGAGAATGGTGTAGGAAAGTCAGAGACTTCAGAAAAGTCTAGGCAGACAACATCCCCAATCTTTTCCTCATCCACTGAGCGGGTCATATGTCGTGCATTGTCAGAAATGTGTTTCTGTATTCTTGGTGTTGAGGTATTGAGAATTCATATTCTTCTGGAATATAATTTTCATGAAAATAATCTCACAACTCATTATAAATTTCACCTTAAAAGTCCATGTTTGCTACTTGCAAGGTTCACACAACTAATATGTACATTCACATGCATTTCTTTGTTCAACTGTAATTACCAAAACCAGAGGTTCAGTTGAAAAAGAAGTCAAACTTCTGATCATTAGTTTAGTCCGTTAAATGCATTTTGAATCAATTAAATCAGAACAGTGTAATTTCTAGAAACACAAATTACTTTTTGTTTCCTATGAAAATGCCTCATTTGTATTTTCGATGTACAGATGGTGATGATTCGTAACTGAAGGAGCAAAAAATGATTTTTTTTAAGGCTAGTAAGAAGAAAAGGTACCCTTGATCTCCCAGAGGTCTTGTTGATCTCAGAGGTGCACTGTCTGTTGGAAAGTGTCCTTATGTGTTTCTAATGCTCAGAAGAGCTCTTATTCATAGGCTGCTTTGACAAATTGCTCTGCATTTTAAAAAGCTGCTTCTGACCCTCTTTTTCAATGATCATAAGGTTATAGGTCCAAGTTTCAACTTGTCCATATGAAATAAGGCACCTGCTGAAATGATAAAGCATAATGCTTGTTGCATACCCTTTTACAGGAGAGTGCTGTGAGTTGTTTCTACAGTAGCTGACTAACATCATCATGGCCCTGAAGAGTGACAGGAAAAACTGTTGAGGGGCAAAATATGAAAATGGTCACAAAAAAAGGCAGTGGAGAGAAAACATGGATTCACAAAAAGAACAGTCAAATGCCAAGGGTGAGGAATTGAGACAAAGAAAATAGTTAGTGCAAGCTTAGTGAATGAGGAGGGAATTAGGAGGATCTTGACTCTGGAAATATGTAGAGAAAATTAGTATCTCCCAATGATGAGGGGGGTAAATACAATAAAATAATGCATGACAAACTGAAAAGAAAGCATATATCGGGTTAATGCACAAATGGCAGAAGGTGATTCTGCTATTTCAGATGAAATGTGAGAAATGTGGATGCCAAAGAGGGCTTCATTTATCCAGGATAACTGGTTTCAGAAACCCAGGGACTGAGGTTGTGTTTTGATAGTACCACAGAGACAAAGAGAGAACTGGCTTTGATAATAAGCTGAATGTACAGGGGCTTAGAGGGGGGTTGACGTCGAGGTGCTTTAATTTCTTTCTGGTTCTGCAACTAGAATTGTGCTTTTTCCTTGTGGCCTTCTGCCTAATATTACTACTTAACTATAAGGTCTATGGCTTATAATTCCAAGCTTCTGACGTCTGGCCCTAAACAGGTGCTTGGTTTTGGGTTTTTTTCTCTCCAGTTATATAGAAGTAATTATTTATTCATTGTTTCCATTAAACTTTAATAAATACATGAGAGACTAGCTCACATTTTTCTTGAGACATGTTAGTAACTCCTTTACATCTTCATCTGCTTGACGATAACAGATTAAATGAAGGCTACTGCTGGAAATTAAGGCTATAAATTTACAGGTAGGGATTTCAGTATAATCAATATTTTGCTGATAATGTTAACAGTTTAAGCCTATGAAATACGTTGGCTGTAAGATGGAGAATCAATGTTTGGACATGAAAAACAGGTGTCAAGTTTGACAGTGACATTGCTGTCAGTATCTGGAGGAGAGTGAATTAAGTCAGCAAGCAGGGCAGTAATTCTGTCAAATACAGTATGTGAGAAACTAATGAAAAAGTTAGAAACAGTAGTTCTTCCTTATGAGTTCTATTCCTTCAATAATATGTTCATCTATTTTTGGCTTTATGTCATATCCCTTCTCCCTCTCTTTTATTTCAAGTTGTAATTAGGAGTGCAAAATACATGCTTTCTACTTCGGTCAGTCTCTTTGGTATTGTGTTCTGAGAGCTGAATTTGTTTAATTATGGCATAAGGAAAGCAGTGCATTGTGTTTCAATGCTCCTAACAGTTACTACTTGAAAGAGAACCAGAACTATGTGGTCATGCAAACAAATACTCCAAGATGAAAAAAATGTTGAGAGACAGAAAAGGAGAACACAGATAGGATGAATCTAAACACATTGCTTCATCAAATCCACCAGCACTAACAGGGAAAAATAGTTCTAAACATGTGATTTGCAATCAAAGATAAAAACAAGGGTTGTATTAAATTAAGAAGTAGGAAGCTTTCCTCCAGTGTATCAGAAGGCTCTGATTCTGCAGTCTGTTTTCCTATACTACAATTTTACTTATCTACTAGGAAGCATTTTAACAGAGATGAAGAGGCTGAGTAAAACATCTTTGCTATTAGTTACACCTCCTAAGCTTTGGAAGCAGTTCAGATAACATGCTGAAAGCACAACAGCTGATGAAAAATACTGTTTATAATTATGCTAATATAGAAATAATGCCACCATTTTGGAAAAGGAACTCCAAATTCTGTAGGTCTTTGCAGCTCTAGTGATGTGCAGAGTTCAGGTCTGGCACCAAGTGGTCGTTTAATGCAAGCTGGTCACATTACGCTGGGAGTTGCTCATCTTTGGAGCTGTCTTTCCATCACTTGAGAACTCTCACTTCCTCTCTCCTCTTATGACAACAGGAGCCACTCCATCGCTACCAGCTCACAGTATTGCCAGATGCATCAGCAGCTGCTAGAACTCTCATCTATAAATTGTGGGGTATAGCAACACCATGCTGTTTCTCTATGAACAGTTTGAAGATGTCAGTCATGCTCCCAGCTTACAACCAGCATGTCTGTGCGCTTGCAGTGCCTTGAAGCAGGCACACTTGACCTTTAATTCTAATTATACCCTTATACTGACTAAACCACACAGTCAGGATATTTTAGCAGAATTCTTCTTGCAAAAGCAAAGCAAGATGTCATATATGTGCAGAGCTGCTCTCTGCCTGAGACTCCACATGTCACCTGAGAAAAAGAACTGGCCTGGGACCAGGAGTTACAGTATCCGTGTCTTTTAAATGAACCTGAAACTATTGCCTGCTTTCCTCATCAAAACTGCAAATAGACGAGAAGTTCTTGCTAAAGATGCTGTGTCTTTATACAGACCTTCAGTTGGGCCCCCAATTCACCCTTTTTCATAGTGATATTATTTCATAATAGAACCTTAGCTGAAAAAAAAGCCATGAGACTTTTTAGCAATTTTCACCTTGTATTTCTAGGTATCATTAGCTAGTCAGTGGACTGCTGGAGGAAGCTCTACAATGGACTGAAAAGAGAGAATATGCTCATATTTCCATGCCTTCTAGAAAGAGAAATCAATGTATTCCAGAAATTGTATTTTCCTGATAAATGCATGCAAAACAAAGATTGTGCATAGGGAATCAACACAACATTCAATTATTGTAGCTTTTTGGCATTAGCTGGAAGCAGTGATAATGTCCTTTCGATACTCCACTTAGGATCTTAGTCTCCCTGTAGAACCTAGACATCCATCATGAAATCTTAGGCTTCAGCATTCTTTGTTCATTGCTGTTTCATTTTCCAGTAGGGTGATCTGTAAAGTTAATCTCCCGTCTTTTATCACATGTGGAAGCCATATGATTCACATAGATTAAATCTTTTGCCCAGTGGATAAATGTGGATCTGATATTTTATCTCAGAGTGGATATTAAGAGCTGAACAAATGTGCTCCTCTTTGCCAGCCTTCTGCCTTGCAGGAAAATGACCAAGGAAAACTGTCTTGTTCACAGAAACTGAATTGCTCCAGGAAAATGTCATGACAGATTGTTAGACTAAATTTGTCATCAGTCTGGTAGGACAGGCTCATTGCTTGACAATCACAACAGCCTAGTTGCCATATGGATTTTTGAGGCCTGTGCTGCATACATTCCAAACCCTTGGTTTATGGTTGGTTTCCTGACAAAGTTACCAAAACATGACACTGGAGCATTTACAGCCAGGAATATCATTAGCACCAAATCTACTATGAATCCATTTGCTGGGAGTCACAAACTTGCCGAAGAAGGCAAGTCAGCAAAGCTTGTGAGGACTAGAGAAAATGTTTGCCCAGGCAGAGATGTCTCCAGATTGTGTTTACAGGCTAAATCAACTGCCAACATTATTTCTTCAGTAAGGGGAAGGTAGATCTGTGCAGGCTTCTCACTATTCCTAGAGATGGGCACTGTAGTAAATGCTTTCGTTTGATAGGCAATGCCTTCATAGTTTTGTGGAAAGAGTAAACCAATGATGCATAATAGCATAGACAAATGGTATCACTCCTGAAAACATTGAAATTAATGGATAAATCAGACACTGTATGCTCAAGCCTATGGTCACTGCATATTAAGTGCTCGTGCATTCAGTGGAAATGTTTCTCAGATATAACGCAGAATAGCTGTTCTGTATCACAGGGTATACCTAGCTAGATTTTAAGGCATAAAGCCTTCTTTGTGTACTTTTAGGATTTTACAAAACATCTAAAATGTACCACAAAAATCACAGAAATTTCCATTTGGTTAGAGCTATGTAATCATCAAATAATTAATGATAGTGGAAGCTGTGTTTAGTCACACAATAAATTGGTATGAAAGATTCAAGAACCTTCGTGGAGTAAAGAAACATAAAGTGAAAATATGTGCTTAACAAAAAAAGTGAGATGAATTGAGGAATGTTTGAAATGTACTGCTTTTTTTAGGATTCGAGTGCCTCAGGTCTGCTGTATCAGTGTAGCACAAGGACCTCTAGTCCTCCATCTTCGTACGTTACAGCTAGCAGGTGAGCAGTCTGCAAGCACCTTGCAGATACCCTAGGCAATATGCTTGGCTTAGCTTTGTAACATTGTAATTTGTCTTATGTTGAAAGGATAGATTTATTTCGTTTGCGCTCACATGGCCGATTATGCCCCTGGATGTGTACATTAGGTATCAGGCTGCCTGACCAAAAATGACAGAGTGTGTTTTCCTGTAGCAATATTTTACTATAATGCAAGATTGGAATGTTAGCCTGTGGTCACAAGGTGAGGCATTTGCCATCTAATGAAGTTGTTTTTGTTTTGGATGCGAGTGAAGCGGATGCTTTTTAGAAAGTAGAGTCAGTTGCAAAAGGAAAGGAAACCTTAAAAATTACCAGCTCCACTTTGCCCTATGCCTCAAGCCATGAATGTTTGATTTATACAAAGGACTTTGGCTCTTCTTCCACCTTAGATATTGCATTATAAAAGTTAAGTTTTCTATTTTCACAACATTATTGAAAAAATATCTAGAAAACAAGCTCAAAGTGAAATACAATGACTATTCACAGCATAACAAGTGTGCTATCCGTATACTTCTCTGATTGGAATAATTGCTAAGTAAAGGTAGTAATTAAAGTTCTTTTTTCTTTCCTTTTTCTTCTAATTTTTCATGGTCTTTCTCTATAGAAAACGTTTTTTCTCCTCTTCAGCCTTGTCTTTGCTGCTGTTTAAGTTCTGCTCAACAGCAAGGATGCTCTCCTGTAAGTGCTCAAAGCAGTGTAACCTGCCCTTTCCTCCCCAACACTTGGGAAATGTCTCCTCCTGCCATTGCAGCTTTTCTGATCAGTTGTGCCTAGACTACCAAGGACTGGCTGTGATCTGCAGTCTGCAATGACTTAGGACAGTGCTGTAGACCAGCTGTCAGATGAAAAGCTCAGTTTTTTCACCAGACATGCTTATAAATAAGCATCTCATGAGATCACAACCATTAACTTGATGAGAGTCAAGAACATGAATCCTGTATTTTGTGAAATTTTGCTTTTACTAGAAAGAGTGTTTTGCTGTTCTGACCTAAGTCCTGATAGTACTGCCTCTTTGCAGT
Source organism: Orthonyx spaldingii (assembly GCA_013397795.1). Classification (NCBI taxonomy): domain Eukaryota; kingdom Metazoa; phylum Chordata; class Aves; order Passeriformes; family Orthonychidae; genus Orthonyx; species Orthonyx spaldingii. Next base: position 363,180 of record VZTJ01002692.1, on the reverse strand, counting down.
TTGTATCTTCATGCAGTGTGTGATTTCTCTCTACCTTCTTTCCATAACTTCTATAATGATCTGCTGCTATTTAAACTAAGAAGCCAACTATTTATGAACTACTTTGTCTGTTTTCAAGAAGGCAAAAGATACGAAATTTTCAAATACATCTTTTTTTATATTAATAATTGAGTTCAAGATAAAAATTAATGTACTGACATTGCTTTACTTAAATTTTGGATATGTGGATGTGTTTTAAAGTGAGACAGCAATCATTAGTGTTACCATATGGACCACTCGACTTAAATGCATATAAAAATATATTTACATGGGAGTGAGATATCTGCAGATAACTGCTAAATTTCCCTCGTGGTAAGACAAACAGCTACATCTAAATTTAAATGTAGTATTTAAGGCATACACAAGATAACCACAAGAGAGCTGAAATGGATACCAGCATTGTTTCTGTAATGCTGCATCTTTATTGAGAAACAATAAAATTCTTTAATTCTTGTAATTAAATAAGGGAAGTTGGCATTTTTGGTGATATCTGTGATACTGCTGGGCATTTTGTGCCTGTTAATGTTTTCATAATGGCATTTGTAGGTACAATGATCTTTATAATGATTACTGGGTGTTTTATGGGGAGCTCTCTATTAGTTAGTGGTTTTGGTAGATTACCTTCAGAATGTTTCATATGCTCTTCTTCATTCTTCCTTAAAGAAATGGAGAAAATTTAAACCAGCTATTAGGAATTTTATTTCAGGATATTCTAGACAGTGCCTTAGGCAAGAATAAAATATTTTGTATATATATAGAACAGCCATCATACTTTTTTTGTCTCCACAGTATCACTATATTCATTTTGTTGTCCGTATGTTTCCCTCTTAACTTGAGACAGTTTTCCTGATCATTATGTAGAACTATTTCTGTTTTTAAAAATTGAAATGAATTGCAAATTCTTTTGAATCAAATGGGTTTATTTATTTTAAATTGCTTTTCAGTTGTACTGAGAGCAGAATTGTTTCAACGACATGCAGTCATGTAGGTAATCGTATGACCTGCTGAACATACTGTAAAAAATAATGTGGCTGTAGTTACAAACGTTAGGCTTTACCTTTATCAAGAGATTCAACAACATCATCAACAAGATTGGATCTTGAGTCATTTTTTCATGCCATTGCAAACTGTAGATTGGATTATTGCCTTATTTTATGTGAATTCATGGGAAATACTTTTGTATGGACCATGATTAATGCCTATGAAGCTGCCAGAAGCCTCCTAGGGTTTGTACTGCCAGTTGTAACTAACTTTGTCTATGTGTTTGTAATCTTGTTACTGCAAATTTATCTAAAGAAAATTTGGGTAAGTGATTTGGCATAAACTTGTAAAAATGCATGCTTTAGACTTCCTCTGCTAGAAAGCAAAATCACCATAATAATAGGTTCAGCTTTTTAAGCTTTTTTCTTGTGCTTTTAAAGCCCTCTTACAAATATGTAAGGTGGCATTGCACAGCATGTATAAACACTACCTGGTTTTGTCTTTCACCTATAGCACTGACATATAGTGCTTCCCTGTAGTGGCAGGTGACATTCTGAGCCAAAGCTTGATTCAAATAATCAACCTTTGTCTTTATTCAGCTGCTTTTTCATATGCCCTGAATCTGCTAAGCTAAGCAGTCAACTAGTAGCAAGAAGAGACTTTCTGATGAGACATTTGGCACTTCTGCTTCTTACGAGGGAGTCTGGTTAACTTGAAGACTTCACTAAACATCTCTGCATCCTGTAGGAATAACCAAAGGTTTCCAGCATCCTTGATCTCCCTCATTATCCAATTACATATCTCTCTGTCATGGGTTCCCCACACTTCCAGTAGGTAGCTGAGAACAGCTGAAGCCTTTCTTCCATTCTCCGCTTCCTGATGCATTTTGCCAAGGGCAGTGGAGAGAAATGATGAAAACCAAAAGTGTGTTTTCCTGTTTGTGTAAGCCAGCAGCTTTTACTGCAGATGTCACTCAGGAGGCAAGACAGCAAGGATAGTAGTTCTTGGAATGCATCTAAAGCATAGGACATGTCACAATACTGAGCATGTGCACAGGGATACATGATAGTGCTATGGTGAACATCTCTCCCAGGGCATTTGCATGCTCAAATACAACGTTAAGTAGGAAGGATGAGAAGTTCCCTGAATATTGATTGATAGGAGGTTTAACTTAAATGCTCCCATCTCTTTGTGTTAGTGAAAGTGGTGTATTTTGACTTTTGGTGACAATTCTGTTTTTAATGGGAAACTTGAGAACACATGAGACTTGTCTGTCTCAACCTTTTTCACCTACCAGGAGTATGTCTTCCACATTCCTGTTCAACTAAGGCAAAACTTCAGGCCTTTGCTAACTTGCTTTCAGTAATGGGGATCAGGTATGTCTGGGAGCTTTTAAGGTCTCTTTGCTGTAGGTGGGATCCCCCATACAGGGATCCCGTGCACTATATGACCCTGTGGGGAATTGCTGTTCTGTAGCATGCTGGAGAGGGCAGAGGATACATGTCTTTTGAACTTGGAAATCTTTCTTCAGTGAATGGGGCTACTGAAGTTTTGCTATGACAGCCACATGTCATGACTGTGCAGTGGCTGAATTAACTCATGAATTCAGAGCGAAAACTGCACTTGGGCTTGCAGAAGAATTTTTCTTCTCTTATTTTAGCTCATAATTGAAACCAGATTTTCTCCAGGGATAGTCTTGCCATATTGAACAGCTGTAATGCTTCCAAGAATCTATCTTCTTTGTTATTGGCAGAAGCCAATGTTGGAAGTTTCAGATCAGTGAGTTAAATCAAGAATGCTTTTGTACCATGCTAAACATTATGATAAAAATTAGCACTTGAGTGGTTCCTTGCAGCTACCTACTGAGTTTTTCTTCTGTCATAAGCAAGGACTGCAGTATGAGGTACCAGGCCCTCCAACCCCTATTCACTTACATTCTTTATGGTAGTATTAGATGTTCAGTTCAGTTCAGTGAAAGGACTGAAGTGGATTCACATACTTCTGAGCTGTCATTTGAGCACCCTCTGCTTTAACTCTTAAAAGAATGAATTTTTTATGGTTTTGGTAGTGTGGTATTTTCCCAGTTAGGAACCACTCTTGTATTAGAATACTCGTAAATATGAATTAAGGTAGTGAAATCTTCATTTAAATACAGGAAAGGAAAATTCTAGTCAAAATATTCTTTCAGACATCTAACAGTAATTTGCTTTAAGGCTTCTTGAAAGTTCTGTCCATGGAAACTCCCTGTTTAATTTAATTCTTAATTAAAATCATTATTCTGTGGCATATCTAACTAATTGTTTAGTAAGAGTAAAAAATGTCTGTGTCTTAATAATTTTCCAGACTTAACGAGCTGTAGTTATCGGAAGAAAGATGTTCGTTCTTTGGTACGTCCTTTTCATATGTCTTGAGTAGTCTTTTGTAATTTTAAAAAATAATATTGTTTTAATTACCATGGTTACATGCTGCTAGTGCTGATACAATTTAAAACAATTGCTTTCTGCTCCAACACTTAATGCAGTGTGAATTCATCAAAAATTAAACACAAAAAATTTCTATAGTGCAAAATTTCTTGTCTATTTTAGGCTGCTATCTGTGGAGGCCTTGATACTGTATTCTTCATTCAGGGAACACTCACTATACCTGAATGCAACTGCAAACGCTCAAAATACCAAACCAGTCTGTGGTGGGCTGACCTTGACTGGCTCTAACTGCCTGACACATTGCTCTCTCACTGCCCCTCCTCAACAGGATGAGGGACAAAATGAGATGAAAAAGGTCATGAATCAAGGTAAAGAGAAGGAGATTACTTGCTAATCACCATCAGAGGCAAAACAGAAACTTGGGAAATATGATAAGATTTTTTTGTGACTTGAAATAGACTTGAGTAGTGAGAAACAAAGACAAATTGAAGCAGTGTGATTACCCATCCTCGGAGCTGTGTCCTTCAGTGTGTTGGTTGGAGCCAGCTGGAGCCTGGCATCTCCTCAGAGAGGCTGCCCTACAGCCCTTCTGCCAGCACCTGGGCAGCTGCACCTAGGACACCATCCCAACTCACCCATGTCATGGGTTAGGAAAGGTCCTCCCCTGTTCAGTGTCCCCACCAAGACTTTCTGAAACCAGCCACGCCTTCTCCTTCACCTTCCTACTCCAGGGATGGAGTTGAGAATTGAAGGCACAAAACGGGAAAATCACACAGTTTTATGGATTGGTAAGTGCTCTCATCAGTGGAATAACTGGATATACCCTTGACCTTCAGGTTCCTTTGCTTTCAGCTTTCAGAGAATACTGAAAAAGTAACAATATCTCCTTCCAATGTAACACCAGTGAAGCTGTTGAACAGTCTAGAGATGTTAGGAAGAGCAGCTGAGGAAACTGAGATTGTTCAGCATGGAGAAGAAGAGGCTCAGAGGGGGACACTATCACTCTTTACACTTACCTGAAATGAGGTTGTAGGAAGGTGGGTGTCAGTCCCTTCTCCCAGGTGACAAGTGACTGGCCCAGAGGTAATTTTGCTCCTGGGAAGGATATCAGGGGAAAAAAAAAAATCACGGAAAGGATTGTCAAGCACTTGAAAAGGTTCCCCAGGGAAATGATGGAGTTACCATCCCCAGAGATATTTAGAAGACGTCGATGCGGCCCTTGAGGACAATGTTTAATGGTGGGCTTGGCAGTGCTCTGGTTAATGGTTGGGCTCAATGATCTTAAAGGTCTTTTCCAAATGTAACATTTCTATGATTCTATTCTATGATTCTATAAATCTCAAAGTACTTTGCAAACAGAGGATTTAGTTATTCAAATTGGAGGTATTGAATGGGATTGGTATGATCTTACAGTGACAAGTACCTAGGTCAGAAATTGAGCTGAGGTTTCAAATTCTCCAGTACAGGAATCTTTCCACTAAAACTTATCACTGTGGATAATACTGGTCCACACAGACTTTAGTTGATGTATTGTGTCAGGCACGCAAGCTTTTATTGGCTTCAAGTCTCTGTTGGTTTGTCTTTCTGTGAGGTTTTTTTTTTCCATTTTGTCTGTGTGGTTTACCTTTGAGATCCAGTCAGGAGAACCTCATGGGAGTGTTTCCATCTACTTGGCACTGGTGCCACCTGACCTCTAGTGCTGTGTGCAGTTTTGGGCACCGCAATATACGAAAGATATTGAGCTATTAGAGAGTGTCCAAAGGAGGTCCACAAGGATGGGGAAGGAACTGAAGGGGAAGCCATACAGGGAGCAGCTGAAATCACTTGGTCTGTTCAGCCTGGAGAAAGAGAGACTGAGGGGAGACCTCATTGCAGTCTACAACTTCCTTGTGAGGGGAACAGGAGGGGCAGGCACTGATCTCTGCTCTGTGGTGACCAGTGACAGAACCCAAGGGAATAGCCTGAAGTTGTGTCAGGGGAGGGTTAGGTTGGACTTGAGGAAAAAGTTCTTCACTGAGAGGGTGGTTGGGCACTGGAGCAGGCTCCCCAGGGACGTGGTCACAGCACCAGCCTGACAGAGTTCAAGAAGAGTTTGGACAGTGCTCTCAGGCATATGGTGTCATTCTTGGGGTGTCCTGTACAGGAACAGGAATTGGACTAGATGATCTTTGTGGGTCCCTTGCAACCCAACATCAGTTAGTGTTTATAATATCTTATTAATGGCTACTTTCTGGTTTTGTAGATTACCTATTGGAAATGGAGTTCTGAATATCAGAATCCTGATCACAAGTCAATGAAACTATTTGTTCCTACAAATATAGTTTAAAATGCAGTTGTGCTACTGGCAGGCTTAAATAAACACAAAGCAGATGCTCAGTTGTCAAGAAATTTCTAGTTTAAGTTGGTTATACATTATATGAATATTTTTAAATTTTGTGTGCATATATATACTAAATCCAGCAAACCATTTTTATTTGCATGTATATTACTGACAAAAAAAAAAAGCATCATCATAATTCAAGATTATAATAGACAACCCCTAAACCATTCTGCAAATGCAAAAGCAGCAGCTCTTCTATTGTCGCCTTCTCATTTAGTTCAATTATGAGTTACAATAAGAGCTTATATTTTCTATCATACAAATGCAAATTTTGATACTTAAAATGTATGGTTTATATCTTTCTGAATATTTCCTATTTTCTAAAATTAAACTACTTTAAAACTTTATTTCTGCTTTTAAATAAGGACATCCCTGTGACTATTCATTGAGCTAAAACTCTGGGAGCTGCAGATTTTGAACTGTTGTAGGTGCTTGTTGCTTTTTATAGGTTTGAATTTTTATGATTTTTTGGTTCCTGTTTACTCTCTTCCCAGTTTTGTTAGGGAAAGCATGCTGAAAGATTAAAACCTGATCACTTCACAAACTTTATGTAACTTATTATCCTGAATTTTTCAGTTTCATAATTGTGATAAAGACAGGGCAAAGCCAGCAATGAGAAATGTCTGTGCTTGGAAGCAAACTGCATTATTTATAACAGATGTCATCAATTTATAAATTCAGATTAGAGTAACTTACAAATAGTGACTGGATAGTACTTGGTTTTTATTACTTTGTGTATGACCTTTTTCAGCATAGGTATTATTTTTCATTAGTTCAGTTCAATGGGAAAAAACAATGCTTAATGGACTTTGAATCCTGAGTCATTGGTGATAGAATTAGATAGTTTTCAGATTTATTTAATTGCTGTCATATGCAGTTCTGTAATTTGTCACACCAGCTTATATGTAGTGCACTTTTGCTGTGTTTTCCTTGAGTTGTGTGGTAAAACTGTGATCCAGGGCTCCTGAGTGATCTGCAGAGCAATCTGGTTCTGTCTCAGCGGTAAAGGAACTGCCTGTCTTGGACCAGTGAAACTGTAATGTAGTCCTGGCCCCTCTCCTTTGCTCATGTTCACAGGTACTTTAGCAACCTCCCATAACCTCTGATTTCCTGAATATTTGATGGCTGCTTTGTGCTCTTCCATGTCAGTTATGGTTCTGGCATAAATGCACAGGTTCTTTAATCCATTTGACAGGACCAAGTTTAGAGGAGGGGAGGGAAGCAAAAGGACATAGCCAAATGCGAAGTGACCTGTAGTGTTTAAAGCAAGAGATGCTGGAGGCAACAGAGGGAAATGTAGTCCTGATAAATGATTAATCTTCAGGACTAGAGAAAGGAAATAAACAAAACCGGCTCAAGATCATGTGTGGAAACAAAGCATGGTTTAAAGGAAGTAACACAGGCTTGACTAATCTGTGATACATGTTATACAAAAGTGTATTTATTTTCTTCCTTATCCCATGCTTGTGTTTGTTTGTCCCTACTCTTTTTGTCACTAGATCATATATTTCTGTATTGAGACAGATATCAAATTCCCAGGCATATACATTTTTGTAGAAATTTTAGGACTCTGTTAAATCTTCTAAAGAATTAACTTTGGAGCAGTTTACCATCCAGTACACCCCCTTTTCACAGATGTTCTCCTTTCTCCTCCACTGGCAGTTTATTTCCTTACTAAAATGTATCAAAAACAATGATGGGCTAGTTTCTTCTGTTTTATACTTCAGTATAACAATATAAATTCCCTTCATCAGGAAGCATGGTTTCTTAATGTTTGCTTTTTATGGGGACTGGCATAGCAAAGAATACTGGTGGGAAATAACTTCTTGATCTGTCACAGGAAAATTCAAAGAAATCTACCAGACAGGGAGCAATGTGTAGGATTTCTTGAAGTATTCTTTTAGATATAGCAGGGAAAAAAGGCTGAATATATTCAACCAATAAGTCAAGAGTGTATCTTTTTAATGTAGGTACTTTTCAAAAACTTTAATTTATAAAATACTATGTACAGTCAAATGTTGCAACTGATATTGAAGCCAAATGTTTTAGTTAGTGACAGGATCAAAGATAAAGATGACATTTGAGATTGTGGGTGAAAAAACACCTTAAACTACTCAGTAGCTAGTAACTACTCAGGTTTGGATGAAGCTCCTGTAAAAGTCCTGAGGATGGACCTAGCATGAGGACATGTATCCAAACTGAGTGGTAAATACGTAGGAGATTCTTTCGGAAAATGAGTCCTGTCACAAATTAAGCAGATAATCTTATCAACTTTACAGTGCTTACATGTATATAGTAGTTAGCACATAATAGTGTGGTAGGAAGACAGAATATTCTGTACCCCATTGACATGTATGTAAGTTCAAAGTTTCTTTTACCTGTTGTTACAGAGAATCTGATTCATTTATCAGGTTTATGCATTTGAGAGTTATTTGTCAAAACTGATCTCACTGTACATCATTTGGTTAAGGTTGATTGCACATGTCAGATTAGAAAGAATGGTAAATACTCTTTCTAATGAGTAACATTGATTGGTGGCATTTTCTCCTCTACGCAGATTTATATGACCATGTTGTCCTGTCATCTAGGTTCAATCTAGGTTCTGCTTTCAATCCCCAATTTAGCTACCACCGCTGTACGTAACAGCTCTGAAATAATGTGATTTGTCAGTGGCAATAGCCCACAGTGATAACCAGAACATGCTGCTACCTCGTATTCTGACTGATCTGTGAAGCAGCATTGCCCATTTATTCTTTTGTGCGACATAATAAACAGTCTCTGGGCTTCTACTTCCAGGGCAGGTATTGAACAGTCAAAACCTTCACTAATTCACACAATGGTTTGTCTTTTGTCCACTTGGCTTCAGGGGTAACTCAAGCACCTGTACCATAAAATGTAAGGAGTTTGAGCATGCTAATCTGTCACACAGCAGAGCAACAGTATATGCTTTGCCATTAATACTAGTCACAATCAGAAGGTGATTGAGGCACTGTAAGAAATGCATGTACTTTATTAGTGTATGAAGAGAATGGTTTATCGTCTTAAAATGCCCTCGATGTATTCCAGCCACTTCTAGGAAAATGGGCTAGAAAAATGGATTCTTCCCTCGCACTATAACTTCTAAATATTTGTAATGTTCTCCTGGGTTCCCATTTTTTTGAGCAGTGAGTGTATGTTACATTACTGTCATTTCCCCTGTTTAGGGTGTGTGATCAAATTGTGTCTGTTGTTCTCATGAATATGCCTAATTATGAGCCATCCACCTGCACCATTCCTTAGTATATCTGAAAGTTTGTGTATTGACCCATGAAACCAGATGGTTTTATGTTCACTGAACACAATTCTGTGGCGTGATAAGTGTGTGAAGGAAGTATGTCAGGTGGCCACAAAAGGAATTCCTCAGGCCTTCAGCTTCCTTTGTGTTGCCTGCATCTTCTCAAATATGAGCAGCATCTGATCTGCATCCTGTATAAATTGGTCTGAAAGCCTGTGCCAGCTTCTGAAAGGTGCCATGGATGTGAAGGTACATGTCTGCCTAAATGTGTCTGTGTCAGATTGGGAGATAATGACATATGCTATGTTAAAAAACAATGGAGAAGTGATAGAAAAGGGCAATAATGACACTGTAAAGCAGTCATGTGGTAACTCAGTCAAAGGGTTACATGCCTGTGATAGATTCAGTCGAGAGGGACAGTATATGCAACACAGCTCATTTGACTTGAATTTTCCTCAAATATCATTCTGGTTCAGGTAGATCTACCAAAGGTAACATCTACCAGAAAGAGGCACTTTATTTGCCATCTTACCATGGTAATTCTTCTCAGAGTTATTTTTCACCACCTTTTAATTCTTGTTGATTTACATATTCATGGCAGTTCCCGGGGTGAAGTTAGGATAAATTGTTACTGCCATATGCATGAAGTGGAAAGTATATGTCTGCACTCTGTTTTTCATTTCTCAGTTAGATGTGTGCTTTCTTCATGCAAAAGAAAGAAAACCTTAAGAACACATACTTGTCTGTCTTTCAAACTCTGTAGAATTAGCTTGTCATGAAATGTAAAACTAATGTGTAGTTGTAAAAACCACTGCCAGCATTTTCCTCACTAGTGGCTTGATGGCTAAGAAGATTTAGAAATGAAAGGGGTTATTATAAAGTGATTACTGAATAGCTAGGTATGTCATTTTAAACAAGCAACTAAAATCTGTGTTGCAGATTTGGAATGTAATCTTGTTTGTATCATTCATACTTAAAATCTGATTTTGATTGTGGAGGAGTAATCATGTAATGTAGGTAATTTGGCAAAAATATATCAAATTATGTTTTTCTTTCATTCCATATTTAAATGTATTAGAATTTAAATGATTTACCATTGAGAGTATACCTATAAAATGACAACATAAAGAAAGATTCAATTTACATTGGTTCAGATTTAAATTTTACTATAAAGTGAAACATGCATATCAGCCCTCTCATGAAAGAAAACACTATATAGAAACCAACACTTAAAAACGTTACTACCTTTAAAAGGATATAATGGAAGATTAAAAGGGTATTATTGATGATTAGACCAATATATTTTGCAACTGTGAATGTCAGGCTGAAGACATAGGCCTCATGGAATACGTGTAGCCATGAATTGGGGAAGAAATAAAAAGTTAAGGAAACTTCTCATGCATGATTTTATCACTCATTCATGTTTCTGTTTCTAGTGCTTGTAATAATATATTACTAAAAGCTTAAATCCAATGTCTGATGTGGTTTCAAGCAACAGCTACACTTACTTTTTGTAAGCAGTGAGCTGATGCCTTAGATGTTTATTCATGAATCTTCTATAATTGGCTAAATATTATGGTTCTCTCCCAAGAATTCCTATATCTTAGCTTGTGTTTCATCTAGAAATATCACAGAAAAAAATTCTCTTAGTGATGAGGTGATACTAGTATTTAGGATCCTTCCTGGAAAAAGTAGACCTCTACTGTATCTCACACTTGAATTTGTGGAGTGAGGATTCAAGCCGACTCATTATAAGACCTTGGCCTATTCATTTTGTTGCTGTGAGGTGTGAGTATTTTATTGTTTTCTAAGCTTCCACATTTTGGAACTAACCTCTTCTGGCCACAAAGTACAGAAAAAAAAAAAACCACCACATTTCAGTGCCTCAGTGGGTTAGAAATGAGGCTGAGACTTAGAATTCCATGGCTTTTGCTGATGCACTGCAACCTTCAGCAGGTAATTAATTTCTTTTGAACTTCAGTTTCTTTAGATATAGACTAGGAGAACACGCTTTTGTCATACCTGATATAGATACATAAGGTTTAACTACACAATACTTAAAGTATATAATAAAATCAGCAGCAGCATGGTCTTGCATCTGGTTTCACAGTGAAGAAGAATGGTGTTAGCTGTAATCTTCCTGACAGCAGGGTAGTTTGCGTGATGCTGTCTTCTCTCTTTCTCCTGGTAGACTGTTGGCATCTCAGCCAGGAAACAGAGGCTAAGTATGAGCACATGCTCTAAGTAAGAATCTTTTAGTTCTCAGATGATGGGAAGTGGTTTAGTCCAGAGAAAGAAAACTATCTGTGGTGTGGGAGTGCCATGAGATTTTTTTTTTTTACTTTGGCCTAGTGCTGTTGACACCTTCTGTCCGTTGTGACACTGTGGATGCTGATCATGATAATAAAGGTGCTGGGGGAAATGTGTGCAGGAGGCTTATTCCTGCTTCTCAATTCTCTTAAGTCTACAATAAAGAGGAAGGGTGCAGAAGGATCCCCACAGGTTGCTCAAAGCTAGTGTGCTAACTTTAGGGTGTATACATCCTTCTGTTCATCTTCTTTCACTGGCACTGTGACTGTGGAAGACAAATGAACATAACTGAAAGAATATAATTAAAAAGAAGAAAATATTTTTTTAAATAATACAATTAAAAAGAAGCCATTTTGCCCAGAGTTTGCGCAAACATTCATAGTCTTAATTTTCAGCACATTTTATATATATATGAAAACCTGATTATTCCTTCCTCTGTGGCATTGCAGCTGACTACCATTTCAGTTTTGCTGTCTCACAGTTCTTTCTTTCATTAGCGCTGAAACTCTGCAGATCTTGCATCCCAACATTTTTTAAGGTGTCAGGGAGTACGTTTAGAAGACCGATAGAAGTGCTGCTTTTCTGTGGGAGGCATCTGGTTTTTCAGAAGTAGGAACATATTCTTTTGGAAATGTTATTAGTTAGTAATATAAAATGTTGGTAAGAATTTTAAACACCATAATTTGGAATCTTTCCAGGAGATGCTGGGTATCTTCTCTGGTCTTTTGCATTTACCTGAATAACCTTAGTAACTGTTGCTATCAATTTCCATGGCTGCTCCATGGAAATAGGGATATTTCATATGACACCAGTGTTTCACAAATTTACAATTATTCTTTGCTGGTTTTTAACATTTTTGGTTGTTTCCTGAACATGCTCTGTTCTTAGATGAGTAAGATGACCAACCTTTAATGTGCCCCTGTTAACTCAAAGGTTGGTTCTGGACCTTCAACGGTTTTGTGCACACTGGCAGCTTAGTCTTTGTTTTCACTTTAAAATAGTGAGACTCAGCAGTACAATCACACCACCATCATCATATTAGGATTTTGATTCTGCTCATGAGTCATTTGTCCCTTTGTTTGCCTTCTCTTTGTTTGATTCCTTTCTTTTATAACCCAAATAATGGACAGTATGAAAAATCATGTGGGTAAAGTGTTCCTTTTCTTCCTCTATTCCTAACTACAAAGCAGTTCTTTATATTACCAAATCTGACTGAAATAAAAATGTGTTAAAAAACTGTGAAATTGCACCACCCAAAATCTTGCCCATTATTTCTTTCCTCAACTGCATTCTGCAGTTTTTGGCAAACTGGAATTCGAAAAACTCTGATCTGTTACCTGATGAGATAAATCATGTGGTATTTTGAGCAAAGAAGAGCTCTTTCTGAACTTCAGTCTGTTGTTGAAGAACTCAGATGAAGAATAATAACAGTATAAAAATCCCTCCATCACAGTTCAATGTGGTCTTTTACAAAACTGTCTTAGCAAGTTTGCAAACAATCTCAAATTGTTAGTAGTCATGTGTAGATTAGATTTCAAATCCAATAAGGACAAGCCAGTCAAATAAATTATTTTGCCTATATTCTTGTTTGGCATTGCCCATAGATGTATACAAATACAGAGATTTGTTTTCTAGAAACAAACCAAATACTGTTACTTTGATAGCAGCTGGCTCACAAGCCATATTTTCTGTTCCCCTGTAGGTGGTCTCCATCACTGTAGTGTGCAAGTTCCTTGCAGACGTTCACGAAATTCCATGTGACACCATCAGATACTGATGCTAGAGTACTGTGGCTTCTACTTTACTCAGAGGGAATTGACGTGAAAAGATGTTAAGTGATTAGAACATGACTACTTAGGCAATCTGTGAAGAAGCCTTTACATTTACTTACCATTAAGTAACTATTGTTACTTTTAACTTACTTATTGTTTTAAAAAGCTGTATAGTGGATAATAATTTAAATCTCATATTAGTCAGTTTTCATCTTAAATTTGTGTATTTTCCTTTTCTGTCTATCCCTTACTTCTTGTGGAAGGACAGTAGAGTCCAATCTGCAATTTAAGTCCCAAGAGTTGTCGCATAGCTAAACTCCACTAATAGTTTGCCTAGACAAGAAATAAATTCTTTATTCCTATTGTTAGGTGTCTTTCAAATAGTATCTAAGACATACCAGATGTCCGCAGCTACTGGAGTACCATGGAGTGGCAGAAAATCACCATGCCATTCCTTTCTTGTTCTTATTTCAGTAGGTCTGTGCAGTCTGTGATGAAAAGCCAAAACTTCCAGTCTTGAGTTTTCATTCTAAACCCAAGTTTTGATGATCAACGACAGGATGCTAAAAATACACCTAAATGTCTCTGTGATTCTGAAATTGAGTTTCTGAAAAAACATTGTACTTGTAGTAAAAGGTAAAGTGTGAAGTTCCAGAGAAATGAGCTGTGAATTGCAGCTGCAATGGAAATTGATCCTGTCTGTCAGTCTGTGCTCCATATTCTCAGAAAAACAGAGTGGAGCAGAGAAGGAGCCAAGATCACCTATTAAATGGGATGCTAAAGTGCCAGGGGCTAGAACCAGGCTTGCTGGTCCCTCAGGTCAGAGCTGCAACTGTCAGATTTCGCTGCCTGATTCCCTGCTGAAGCTGGCAGAAGGAGAGCAGTATGAAAAATGCTGCAGGCACCAGCAGGGGAATGGGTAAGAACTACCTGGCTAAGCTTCAGGCTTGACAGGCAGTGTGCTCCTTTGGGAGGAAAACCACTTCTCTTACGGACTGGGAGGCCTCATTTTCCCCATTTGCCTCATGATTTGTACCAGTAAGGCATAAGAAAATAACTGGAGTACTGAGGAGCAACAGAGGCTCGGTTCACTTAGAAAACTGCAGTGGGTGGAGAGGTCTGGCTGTGTAACCTCTGCAGGTGGTCGTTTATCAAGTAAGCAGGAGGCAAAGGCTCAGCAAATAGCTCCTGTGCTATGAAGTACATATATTGCATATAATACAATCAGTATGGTGTGTGAAGCTCCTTAATTCTTCTTCTGCTCTAAAAGGTGTGATTTCAGCTCTGATTAACACTATGAAATGACACTTCTTTGTGTAGCTGTGTTACCTGGTGCAAGGTAACAGCAGCAGACCATTGCTGGGATGACAGCCTTCCACAGCCACAGGGATAGTTAGCATAAATCTCATGAGCACAACAGCAGCATCTCTGTAGAATGCCTACTTCTTCTCTTAAAGTTGGGAACTCACCATGGCAAATTGTTAAATACTGTAGAAAATAAAATCAACTAAATGAAGTCATCATTCTGTAGTAATTAATTCAGATTTCCCTTTTAAATCACAGTCATTATCTGTCATTCTTTTAGTGCTGCTTAGCAGTTTTCTTTCGCTGAGTATCCCATGTCCTTCCCAATGAAGAGCATATATGTTCCAGAGTATTGGAAGTGATGTACTGTGCTCTCAGAACCATATTACATTAAAAATAGATAGATGATAGATAGATAGATAGATAGATAGATAGATAGATAGATAGATAGATAGATAGATAGATAGACAATTAGAATGTTATTCTTTTTTCACAGTTAGGGTGGTCAGGCATTGGAATGGGTTGCCCAGGAAAGTGTTGGAGTGACCATCTCCAGAGGTGCTTAAGAGGCATCTGGATCTGGCACTGGGTGATGTGGTTTAGGGGTTACAGTGACAGTGCTGTTTTGACAGGTGGACTTGATGATCTTAAAGATCTCTTTAAACCTTGATGATTCTGTGATTCTGTTCTGTGAAATATTTCCTCTGGGGTATACAGTGATACCTTCAGAGAAGGTGAGTGCTAACTTGATCAAATGAAAGCTTCCTTTTCTGTCTTTTGTTGCACTGCTGTTTTTCAGGGCTACTTTTGAGCCACATGGGGTTTTTTTAACCCCAAAAATTCCATTGTTACCATAGCCTTTTTTTTTCTGGTTAAAAGTAACACCATTAAAACACTCATTAACGACAGGGTTCATTAGGGCCCTATTAGTTGCATAATCTCTGAATGAATGGTAGGAAAAGTAGATATGGGCTGTGTACCTATCTGATGCTATGGGTTACAGAATCAAGTCAGGAGCCAAAGCAACCAGGGTATTCAGCTTGTCTGATGAGCTTTATCCTGTGAATATCAAGGGAAGCTGCATTGTCTCCATCTTTTACAATCTAATCTCTTTTTTCCCTTGTCTGCTTTGTTGGAGGTGAAAATGTATCTGTCATTCTCATAGCAATGACTTCAAGATACAACTAGAGGGATAACTTGTACTTTTTGTTAAGGTAACATGACATAAGAATACCTTCCTCCTGGGCAGAAATCCTGGATAGGTTTTGATCCAGATGTTTTGTACAGCCACTCAATTTAAGTTTTAAAATGCTATGAATTAGTTTTATGTCTCTAATAAAATGATTTCTCAGCTCCCCTGTGAATTTTCTGATGTGGCCACTATGGAACTAAGCAGATTGTTCCATATTCTTGCAGCTAAGAGCTTTGTTCAATTGTTTAATGTTGTATGTCAGGGTCACCTCAATTTTGTTGGTTTTCTATTCCTATTTAGCCCATTCAGATACAATTACAGTTACACAATACCTCTCAAATGTCCTTTGCTATTCATCATCTCACTTAAATGAAGAAATTCTTAGAAGCTGAAATGAAATTAAAAAAAACAAAAACCCAAACCAGGAAAACTCATTTTCCATGAAGTTTATGTCTGAACTACACAGAAGTAAATGTTTAGGAAGTTATGGAGACCATGTGCCAGTCCTTGAGATTTGCTTCATATTAATTTTAATTGTTGTAGCAATAGAAATGTGGCAAAGCCCCCAGACACCAGAATTCTTAGCTGGGATGCCTGAGCATGGAAGCAGATAAATGTCTCTACAGCGATTTATCATAAGTGTAAAATAAATGATATATCATCATTTTTACCTCTCAGTCACGTCACTAGAAAGGAGACCAGGATTAGAATTTGATTTGTTTTGCCATTTTTTCACCAATTGCCAGATATTCTGTACTGGTGGTCAACATTGTTTGACAGTGAAAATTAATTAAAAAAAAAATTTAAAAAGCAGCTGGATGATTTGAAAGGGGGAAAAAATACCCTGCTTTGTAGATGTTAGAACAAGCAATTTCTTAACACCTTTTCTTCAAGGAGTTAAGATGAATAACATCTTTGAACAAATATTTCAAGCATGCAGGGATTATATTAAAAAGTAAAAAGATGAAATCCTGTGTAAATTGTTTAGAACATTCCAAGTGAAGACATGTTGATTAATAAACATAAAAGGGGGAAGATGCATATTAATTTGTTTACGTATAAGAAGCTTGTAACTCATTAAAAGTCTTCTAAGTGTTTAACTAGTGAAGCAGTGGGTAAAACCTGACATTGTCTTTAATCTTTTTGAGGACTCAAATATGAAAAAAATGAGATTATTGCTAAATATGTATAATAGCTCTGTTAATGACAGTGTTTTGAAAATGTGGGGGGGTGTCAGCTCAGTGGTACTGCTGTAATATGGTGGAAATTTTAATTCACTCTTCTATCTCATTTGCTGTGACTTAGGACTGAAGAAGATCTAATTTCATCAACCACAATCTTTGGTGCTTGTATCTAGATTTTGGTAGTTTTGATTGATGGCTCCTTTTCAACTGGGAGATCTCTAGAAAAGCACAGATGCAGTAGAATATTTTGTTTGTTTTGTATCTTTGCTAAACCACTACAACAAATGGAGGTATTTGCACTATTAACAGCTAATGTTTTTGTGGAAAGAAACCCTATGGTCTATTTTAAAGAAATTGGAATATTAACTTAATGTCCTGGACAAATAGAGATTGAGTAATTGCATTCAGTCTAACTTAAAAACAAATGAATAAGAAATAGCTAAAGAACCATCTAGCCTTTGTATAAACAGTCCTGCAGGAAAATCAACCTGTATTTGCAAGTTTTCTCTGAAATTACATTTTGTTTTTAGATACTTTTTTTTGTGCAGGTTTTTGCTGTAAGAGTATTAACACAAATAATTTGTGCAAAAGAAATTGGACATCTTAATTTTTTCAAGCAACTGGTAGGTACAAAAGTGTCATTGCAACTGTATCATGCAATTTGAGTTGAAGCATAAGAACTTTTTAGTATTTGTTTCCTCTTCATTTTTCATCAAAGACACTTCTCACTTCTTATTTTCCCCCATTTTTTCAGAGCCTATATTTTTAATATACTGTGATTCTGTACACCAATGGATTTCTGTTTCTGCTTATCTGTCATATTTGTAGAACTGTATAGCTACTTATTTCTCATGTTACTATTATAATATGAATAAGTAGTCACACCAGAATTATGTTGGTAATTTTGCAGATCCGATGCGTGGGCCACGAAGACTGGAGGTTGTGGAGATCAAATCTAGACAGATCACTATTTGCTGGGAGCCATTTGGATATAATGTCACACGTTGCCATCGGTACAACCTCACGGTCCATTACCGCTACCAGGCTGGGGGACAGGAGCAAGTGAGAGAGGAAGTCAGCTGGGATACAGAAAGTTCACATCCCCAGCACACAATTACCAATCTATCACCATACACAAATGTCAGCATCAAATTAGTATTAATGAATCCCGAAGGACGTAAAGAAAGCCAAGAACTTGTAGTGCAAACTGACGAAGATGGTGAGTGTTTCTATTTACATGTATATGTGGTACACGACCTGGTAGTATAATTTTCTGTATAAGTGCATGTTCTACTTTCACTAAAATTTGTAACAGATTTACCACCAACATCACCGATTTTAATAAAGCTCCATTATTACAGTGATCTTTCACATAACCTATAACATCCCACACAGTTTAATCATTTCATCATTAAACTTGTAACTTCTGCTTGAACTGTGTTCTGCCTCTCTAAAGTTCCAGTATCAGTTTGAAGAAAGGTGATTGTCAGCAGTATTCTCATGTAAGCTCCTCTACTGAGTGATGTATCAGCACTAAATGTTTGTTCTTGATTTGCAGCTTCAGTTTCTCTGTTTTTGGCTTTCTAACCACTGGACACACTTAGTTGCTTATTCAGACACTATATTCCATATATAGACATTGAAATATGTAGATATTCCCTTCCTTTTAATAATTTCCAACTCACATGGGGATTTCAGATCTCTTTTTTTTTTAAAACTTATTTTATTATGAGTAACAATAAACATAATAAATATAATAAGTAATGTCATTTGCTAATGCCTTTTTTGAAGCAGAGATGGCAGAATTGGGTAATGTCTCTTCAATGTTCTAATAATATTGCATGAAAAGGTTTTACCAGCCTCACAAGTCTTCTGTGATATTATTTAATTACACATGCAGAGAGTTTACTGGTGCTCTGTTAGCTACAATACCTAAATGGGACTTCCTTGTTGAATTGGTTATGCACCAGCAGTTTCAGCTTTCCAGAATACTCTGTGCTGATATATAGCGCCTTAGTTCCCTCTACAAGTGTACCTTGATTTTTTTGACCTTGGTTTTGCTATTTTAAATGCATGCAGTTCAAAGGAACCTTATCAAATTACTGGCATTGCTTTATATAACAGATCTGTCCTCCTTCCATTTTTATTGTCTGCAATCTGAACAGGAATGGATTTATATTTTCTTCCAGATCAATGATAGATTTACTTCAAATATGTTGGAAATATTTTTAGTAATAACTTCAGCAGTGATGAGCTCCTTTTATAATAAATACTTGAAGTCTGTCATTTAAGCCTATTAAATTATTTAATACATGCTGTATTGGTTTTATGTAGTTCTAATTTCTAATCAAAATATATGAGGGAATAAATTAAACAATTTAGGAATATACAGTTACTAATGCAACAGATTCAACAAAGCATAGCTAACAAAAAGAAATGTTTAATTAGAATTAATTGTGCTGTCATGCTCTAAATTTAATTTGGTTCACTTGTAGGATGACAATGCTAAAGAGCTTATTGTTGTCTAGGATGTTTATGTGTTTTATCTAAAATTTCTTATTCCTTGCCGTCTGGAACTTCAGGTTATTTCAGGACCTATTAAAAACCAGCTTCAGTGTCTGAGAGAATACCTTGAAAAAAATTACAGCTTTTTAGTGTACTGTACCTGTTCGATGAGGTATAAAAGTCTGAATGTAAAACAACAGAATATACTGACCCAAATAATCATCATAATTTTTCAATTCACGCAGTCATGTTGGTTGCAAGGTACATCCAGAGCTCATTTAGTCCAACCTTCTGCTCAGAGAAGATCAAGTGATAGCAGATTACTCAAGGCCTTGTATAGCTGAGTTTGAGTATGTCTCCAGGTGGCCTCTGCCAGTGTTTGACAACTGCTCAGAGTTTATGACCTTCAGATAATCTGAGAGGTTGCCACAGTACTTTGCTCTACTTCCAGCTTATTTACACTACATTTAATTCCTCTTCCTTTACACATAAATCATTATCCTCATGATTCCAAATGAGTTTTGCCAGTTTTCTCCTACTTGAAAACAAGATTTAGTGCCCAGAAGAAAGATTGCCCTAAAGGTGTCATTTTATTGGTACACACAGGACTGGTAGGCCAGTTCAGAAACCAACCAACCTGTGTCCTTGGGACTTCCACTTGGCGGAGCAAGGAACTCTGTGGAGAGCTATGGAGAGGTCGTAACAAAGTCTTAAGCCTTGTAAACTCCCATGCCAATAGCATGCAACAGTAGGAAGAGGAAGTTCTGTGCCAGAAATGTCAACAGGAAGAAGTCACCAAATGTCTTGCTTGCAGATCTTTCTCTTCCTTAACCATTTAGATAAATATCATTAAGGGGTCTGAGAAGTTATTTCAACCACTTCAGCAAGTGACGTCCACCTTCTTTCTGTGGCTGGTAGAAAGTGTTACACATATCTTTTTATTGGATTTTCACATGGAGTTTGGGGAAAAGTGCTAACCCCATAATGCCTGTTGCTTCACAACAGTCCTGTGTGCATTGTTCAGGATTTTTTTTATTCACATGACTTTGCCAGTGTTCTTACAAAATAAAATAACAGATAAATGTCCATGTGCTGTTTACGTCTCCTCTGAAAATTGCTTTGTCTTGGGGATAAGGCCATTAATGGTTGCAGAACAAACAAGAAACACAAGTAGATACCTGAGAGCAGTTGGCATAACTTTCATGAGAACCTTCTGACATCCCTGACTCTTCACAGGTCTTTCTCCCAAATGAAGAGGCTTTAAGAAAAATTAATGTCAGATTTTTAGTTTGATTGTTTCACACTTTTGTCATGTTCATCCTGTTGTATCTCTTCAGGCCTAATGTCAGTGAGCATTGCTGTTCTATGCAATAAATGGCTCATCTTTCTAAGATAACTTTTTTAGTTCCGATTCCTGAAACAATACCTTGTTATTTCAATGCTTGTCCATTTTCATATATGAATGTTTAATATGTTTTCCACTTTGGGAAGTAACACTGTTGATTAGTAGGTATCACAAGTAGATTTTATTTACAAAAATTTGTATTTGAGATATTGCCTAGCTCCTTATAAAAAGCTGATTTGTCCTTTTTTTTGATTATCAATAGAGGTGTACAGGAAATGTGTGATGCTCACTAATTTGTTCGTACACTGAAGGTGACACGTAATGGCACTGTCTTGTTAAATAAATCATTCTCCTCCAGAGCTACCCTGGCCTTTACTTCAGTCTTCGGGGAAATTATAGTAGGATGGTTTTTATGCCTCAACAGTACAAATATTTAAACAGAGCATATCGTTCTGAGATTTTTCTTAAAACCACTTTTTTTTTTTAATCTGTTAGTCCCCAGTGCTGTGCCACTTGAATCCATTCAAGGGAGTACCTTTGAAGAGAAGATTTTTCTTCAGTGGAGAGAGCCGGCGCAAACATATGGTGTGATTACTTTGTACGAGGTATCTAGAAATTTGCCACATTTTATGTCCGGTTTTGATTTTTCAAAGTGCATAATCATAACAAAATTAATATTCTTTTACAGTTAATGTAAAATTGGCTTCATTTTAAAAACAGTAGCCCTTTAAAAGTAAATATAATGTAGGAGTGAATTACAGAGGACCCAGCATGTCCTTGAGTTACCAGCTTTAAGAAAACTGCTGTTTCTGGAACCATGCTATAGCATTCTGTCTAGTACGCTAGATCAAATATTTAAAAGATTGAAAGATCTTAGCAAATTCCTTAAAAAATAAGAGACAAAAGACAGCGGTTACAGTCAACATCACATTTAGATAGGCATCATTACAGGAAGTCTGTTACAATAGAAACAAGCAGGCATAATTAAAAAAATCTAGCTTTTTTAAAATGCAAATTCAACAAAATTGTGTGTTATGAGATGTCTAAAAATCACTGCTTTTTCTCATGTGGAACCTCTGCCTGAATACCTCTTAGAAAAATTGACAAAAGACTGCACAGATTAAGCTGTCAGACAGTAATCACTGTTAAGCTTCTTACCTGACCTTACTACAAAATCGGTATTGAAATGCTTTGTTTAAAAAAAATCCACCTAAATGAGGTACGGAGTAAAAGAAAAGTTAAATTGAATGGTAACCTATTGATGCTGTTTTGAAAACTACTTTATTGTAAGAGGATAAAATGTTATGAAAAAGTATGAATTGATTTTTTCTAAAGCTAACAACTTTCTGTCTAGTTCAACACTTGCCTGTATTCAGGGATCGGAATGTTTTAGTTAAGTGTTCATGTTGTTACTGTTGCTAGATAGTACATAGAAACACATGGTGGTGAATCCTGTTTCTACTTAGGAACATGCCTGCATGTCTAATTCCATTTCTGAGGAATATACCCACTGTATCTTGTCAGTTCATCCTTGAATGTATACACACACGTAACTCCATCAGCTGTATTGGGACAGGTGTATTCAGAGCTCAACCTGTGTTCTGAACTTACTTCATTGTGGAACATCAGCCACTTAGCTATCTAATAACTAAATGCTGCAAAAACTAATCAGAATCTAACATAGACTGCAGAGTCTGTATTTAAAACCTAGTTGTGATAGTTGTTGTCTGACCTGTGTTTTAAAATCTTCCAAAAAAATTATGACCCACTCTCCCACAAGCCAACATAACACTTAGCATGAGATAGGGAGATTCATGTGAGCAGTGTTACCTTAATTTTTTTACTGATAGAAGTTCAGACAGTTGGTAGTTTAATCTTCTGTCGTCTGTTATAATTAAAAGGGTTAGTTGGGTGCTTTTTAAGGTACTTTGAGTTCAGTTTATGGATGAGGATTTGTAGAGGATGTGCCTGTATCTACTGAAATAAGGTTGGAGTTTATCTAAATGGTATGAAAGTTTTTATTACTAATTTTCAGCACTTCATTGATGTTATATTAGATGGCTCATATAAAAATCAATTTTCATTAGGTCAGAGGTTTTAGGAAATTGCAAGTGTTTAAGGTATGTAACACCGACACTTGGATGTGTCTATGTACTGTATTATGGGTCTTCTTAATTAAAATGATATTGAATAAGTATAGCAAAAAGAATGTCAATTATCACTTTATATAATAATGGTTTTGGAATTATTCGCATAAAAATGAAACTTTAAAAGCAAAAAGGAGGGGTGAATCATTTTTACTTTTCTAATTTTTTAATGACTTTCATATTTTTAAATGGCTTTCATGTTTTTAAATTCTCATTACAGTGCATAGAAATCTGTAATTAATAGAAGAAGTCTGGATCAAGTTTTACTGTGAACTTGCATTAACATTTCTAATGAAAACTAAAAATACTGTTTGAATCAAGGAAGGAACTGAGGATACAATATACGCTCTGCATATATCACTTAACATTTATCTTTTCTTTCCTCCAAATGAGGATCTGACCTAGGTACAATATAACAACCTGAAAAAATTCAAATTAGCAATTGTAATAGCTAAGCTTCAGACTAAAATAGAAGCTTCACCCAATTTCTGAAAAATTTGCCTTAAGCTGCCCTTATCATCTTTTACAGATAACCTTATTCAGGGCTAAGTGTAATTATAGTGAAGTCAGCTGGAACTGGGGGCTACACCCCCTCTTATTCACTTCTCAATTTTTACCTGTTTGTTTTGATTTTGTTACTGGTGCTGATCAAAACCAACAGTAAGATGAATTCAAAATGCAACACTGTTGAAGCCAGAATCTTGAAGGAATTAATGTAAGCCTGAACCCATCCTTTAGAGATGTAATCTGGCTGCCTCTAAGTCTCTGTATCTATAAAAGTAATAACTCATACGAGTTACGACTCAGTTCCTGTGTCCCTTCGTGGGATTCAGGAATTGAAGAGTATAAGAGAGTAAGATAGCTTATCATAAAATGTCTGACAGCGCATACATCAGAAGGGTTTACTGGATAAAGATGCAATCTCTGTCCATCTGCTCAAAGCAGTTTATAACTTTCTTATTCTTTTGCAGATCACCTACAAAGCAGTCAGTTCCTTTGACCCAGAAATAGATTTATCCAATCAAAGTGGACGAGTCTCAAAGCTAGGAAATGAAACGCACTATCTCTTTTTTGGACTGTATCCTGGCACTACCTACTCTTTTACCATCAGAGCCAGCACAGCAAAAGGCTTCGGACCTCCAATAACAAATCAGTTCACGACTAAAATATCAGGTACTTGATCAAAGAATATTATTATTTCCTTGTGATAATGAGTTGGATAATTCTTTTGTTGTTTACTTCTTTATAATTCAATAAGCAGCAAATTTAAAAAGGGAAGAACACGTTCATCCCCGAAGATGTCAAAGTGACATATATTACCATATCTGAAGAGCTTCCAAGTGCTTAAATATTAGCTAGTATTTTGAAATTCCTGTTCACAACTTCAGCATATCACTCAAGAAACCCCGATGAATTATGTCCTTGCAGCCAGTGCCAGCTGCAGTTGCAACATTTAGCATAGGGTTTTTTTGGACCTGAAGATGAGGGTTTCATTCAGAGCTTAGTCAGCCTTGACATGATTCTAAATTAGTACAGTAACAGTGCTGGAAAATCTCTTTAATGAGCCATGAACAATCGAGAGTAGAGCAGAGATGCTGTATGTCTAGAGCTCACTTAGAAACTGTAGTTAGCTGCCAGGCTGCCTGTGTTCTAACAGGCATGGGGACTGAAGTGGATATGAAACTGTATTAGACAAGAACATCAGGACTAGTGATTTTCAGATAACAGCAACATGACTGTCACTTCTGCAGATTCTTGACCAATATTTCAAGCCCTCCCTTGAGGCAGAGGAACACTTTGTTGAGGGGATGGTATATTATTGCATCCTCCAAAATGCTTATGTAATTGATGACAAAATGTTTTGCAAAGTTACGGTTGAAATCCCTGTATTCTTCTCTTCTCTACAGTCTGCTTCAGAATTAAACTGGCAGTTTGATAATAAACTCAATCTTTGATAATATTTATAGAAAATTGCCATACCTATTTGTGGTCAACTGTGCTTTCCAGAAAGCATTTGCGTACAAAATCTTTCCCTTTTACTCATTCTGTGTACTTCTCCCCCATCCCTTATTTTCTGTCCTAGCTGGAATGAAAAAACTGACAAGTGTTAATCAGAAATGGAATTATTTTTTCTATCTTATTATAGGAAAGGGCAGTGTAGTGGTTTGAGTTCGTTCACCTGAGTTTTTTTGGCTAAATGCCAGCACACTTACCAGATTTTATTTAATTTTGCTGTGAGATAAGGATTAGGAGTAGGTAAAGCAGGTTCAAACTTTAAAGAATATAAAGAAAGTTTATTAACAGACCTAAAAGGAAGAAAAAAAATTAAGAACCAGAACAAACCCGTCAGAACACTTTTGCTCTTCCCACCTCTCCATTTTTTCAATGACAATACAAAAAAACAACACTTTGACTTTCAGTCAGTTTACTACTTTTAAATTAGTCTTTCTTCAGTCATTTGGGGAGAGGAGTTTTCTCCTGTTTTACCATGTTGACTTTTCTACAAGAAATACAGTTCTTATGGTTTTCAGCTTCACAACTAGCAGCCGCCCAGGAGAAAAAGATCTCTGCTTGTTGTGGAACGTCCCTCCCACAC